>ML290843.1:1917-14456 GCA_005239495.1 Nicotiana undulata | reverse complement strand
TTCTTACCATTGAATTAAAGTCTTTCGCATAATTGTGTTTCTATACAATTCTTACCAACTTTGGGAATATGGCTTGTATTACTGCTTTCAAAATAATAACTGAAAATTTATATATTTTTGTATATATATATATATATATATATATATATATATTCTGTATGTTATATACAAAAATTATATATTTTTTCTGCTATCAAATATAAATAGTTTCTAGCGCGGGCTAAAAGTGAAATAATCCCAACAACTTTTAACCATTCAAATTCTCAAGTAAAAATAGCACGGGCTAGCCAGTTTTCGGTCTGGTCATTAAAAAATAGCCACTATTTTGCTGCAACACGGATATTTTCCAGTATATTATATTGGAACTCCAGTATAATATACTGGAGTTCCAGATATTATAGTGAAATTTCAATATATTATGTTGGAGTATTTTTCGAATTTTGAACAGTATTTTCGTTCAGATTTATCTTTATATGAAAAGTTGCTAAATTTAAATTACTTTTGAAACTGTGGCTATTTTTGAATGACCACTTATAAATCTAGCTATTTTTGAATTTCTCCCAATTCTTAAAGCAATGTACCCGTCAAATTTTTCTTTCATTAACATAATAGGTAAATCTAATTAATACTTCAATATCATAATTACCAAAAGAAAAAACATTGGATTAATCAATAGGGCAAAAGTGAACATTTAAATAAAGAGTGGGGAATATTTGTCATTTAGCAGAAATAGGATAAGGGGTGAAATAGCCAATATCCGTTATTTGCAGCAAAAGGGCTCTAACCACTAAACCAGATAATTCATGCTCATTCTTTAGAGCTAGCAGCTGTAGCCTACAAAATGAGTAGCTCCTCAATTACAGCTTCTTTACATACCAGGTAAACCTAGATACTTGATTCAGTATTTTACCGTAGAAAAGCTTGTTGTTTATTTACATTTTCTTGTTAATTCTTGAAATTTTTAAATTGGGTATATCACATTTCTAGTTTCTTGGTCAATTTGTGTCAATTTTATGCAAATTTGTGTGTTTTAGCTTGTGGGTTTTCCTTATAATAGAATAAAGCTTGTAGCTTTTGTGTGTTGAGAAAAAAGAAGCATAATTACATTTTCAGACTCTATATTTCCATAAATATACTAGGTAAATTCAGCTTGTTGTTGCTTTTACATTTTCATGTTAATTCTTGAATTGTTGAAATTGGGTGTTGCACATTTCTAGTTTCTTGTTCCGAGGGTCTCCCAGAAACAACCTCTCTACCCCTCTGGGATAGGGGTAAGGCAGAGGCGGAGCCAGGATTTCAAGTTTATGGGTTCGAGATTTTAATTGTTTTAAGTTACTGGGTTCTAAATTAATACATATTCAATGGATTTTTTAAGACAAATACATGGTTCGAACCAAAGCTACTGGGTTTGGCCGAACCCGCACTCGTCTCTCTCGTCCGCCCCTTGGGTAAGGTCTGCGTACATTCTACCCTCCCCAGACTCCACTGGTGGGATTTTACTGGATTGTTGCTGTTGTGTTGTTCCAATTTGTGTTAATTATAGCAATTTTCTGTCTTTTAGCTTCTGATTTTTTCTTATAAATGAATAAAACATTGTAAAATTTTGTGTGTTGGAAAAGAATTAAGAACCTAATTTAGCTCCTCAGTCAGAGATTCTTTACATACCAGATAAATTTAGCTTGTTGATTCATTTGATGGCACTAGAAAGCTTGTTCTTTTGTACATTTTCATGTTAATTCTTGAATAACTGAGCCGAGGGTCTCCTGGAAACAACCTCTCTATCCCTTCGGGGTAGGGGTAAGGTCTGCGTACATTCTACCCTCCCCAGACCCCACTAGTGGGATTCTATTGGGTGGTTGTTGTTGTCTTGAATAACAGAAGTTGGGTATTTCACATTTCCAATTTTTTGGTCAATTTGTGACCAGTTTATGCAATTTTGTGTCTTTTAGCTTCTGGGTTTCCTTATATAGTAGTAACAAAGATTGTAGTTTTTGTGTGTTGAGGGAAAACAAAACTTAGTTATTCTGCTCCCCTTCTCAGTTTTTTCTGTAAATTTGCGTAATGAGTTTATTCTCTTAAGTTGTTGCAGCTTCTTTTACAGACAAGGTAAATTAAGCTTGTCCCAAGTATTTCTTATGACTTAGATTCTTGAGTTAGTTGTCGAAACGGAAAAGTTTTAATATTTTTTACAATTTCATTCAGTTTCTTGAAATGTTGGCATTGGGCAGTGTGCATTTCTAATTTCTTGGTTAATTTGTGTCTAAGTTGTTGCAGCTTAGAAATGATATGCCACCCCTCCTCCGGGTGTGCCGGTGGCAGAGGAGAGTGCCTCTCTTTCACAGTTCTGGCTGTAAAACTACGTAATGGTTAATTATCTGCTGGGGAAAAAACTTTTTTGACGTTAAGTTTAGTTAATTTAACTTCAGGAGGAGCATTAGTTACAAACTGAGGTGGTCAGGTTGATTATGAGTCTATGCTATGAACTTTAAGGTTGTCATTCCCAACAAATTATTTTCATCGTGTGTGGGTAAAAAAACATGCTTTATGGGGAGAGAAACTATTTCACCAATCGAGTCACGGGTATCTAAAGATATTCATACCTAACGATTTTACACAAAGGGGTGACGAAACGTATAACTTGTATAAACCTTTTCATTTTCCAAGTCGATCCGATTCATTCGTTCGTAGAGCTATTTACTCTTATGACTGACATTTCTAGAACACCTCTAACATGTTAGAGGTGCAAATAGTTAATTCTGAATGAACTTATTGTTAACCTCTTTCAATTTTACTCCAAAACTTATAAAAAAGTGGTTAATTCTAATATTTGAAATTTGTTGTTTTTCATATTTATCATGATGCTATTGTCACCCCGCTTCTCAATTTTTTGGTTGTAAACTACGTTATGATTTTATTGGCTTAAGCTCCTGGCGCTTAGAAATGCTGTGCCATCCCCACCCACCCCCTTAGACAGTAGAGGGGCGTTGGGGATTAGCAAGTTTTCTTGAAAATACTTAAATACTATTCCTTACACTGTCTCTTTCCTTCTTGTGCCGAGGTTCTACCGGAAACAACCTCTCTACTCCTCCAGTGTAGGGGTAAGGTTTGCGTACACACTACCCTCCCCAGACCCCACCCGTGGGATCTCACTGGGTTGTTGTTGTTGTTGTTGTTATTGTTGTTCTTAAATAGTGTTCTTGTTTTTCTGCTTATTGGCGGGTTTGAATGAGATTCATGTGTAGAGTGTGGATGTTTTTTGTGTAGGCTTTCTTGTAAAAACATATATTTTATTTTATTTCAGCAATTTAAGGTCTCCTTTTGTCGGGAGTTTGAATGGATTTCGTGTATCGAGTGTTGCTGTTCGCCGTGTTGGTTTCGTGAGGAAGGTGGTCGAGTGTAAAGAATCAAGAATCGGTAAGCAACCAATAACAGTACCTTCTAATGTGACACTCACAATGGAAGGCCAAGATTTGAAAGTTAAGGGACCTCTAGGAGAGATGGCCATAACTTATCCACGAGAAGTAAAGCTTGAAAGAGAAGAGGAAGGTGTTCTAAGGGTCAGAAAAGCCGTGGAGACAAGAAGGGCAAATCAAATGCACGGTTTATTCAGGTAGTCTTGCAGTCTAATCACTCTGTTTTCTTGGTCTTTTCTTCGATTTCATTCGTACATATGGTAAACGTTCTAAGTTATAATCTGCTTAGTACGGTTTAAACTTGAAGTTCATCTCGGTGTAAGCTGTATTAGCTAATCAAGCTATCTTGTTAGACGATCATATGCTTTTAGCGTATCACTTGAAAACTCCATTTTACATGAGTTGCTGCTGGTTGTTATCAGTTATGAAGAATTTTCTGATTACTAGATATGGTTCTACATCCATTTATGAGCTATGTTGCGCGGACTCTCCAAAATGTAGCCGTACCTGTGTCGGATCCTTCAAAAATGCACTGCTTTTGGAGGATCCGACACGTACCCGGCCACATTTTCGAAGAGTCCGAGCAACATAGTTTATGAGAGCCACATGATTTCCTCAACTTCAAAAGTCGTGGATAAAATTTGTGTCTGTCCGCCATCGGCTCTAGTTTCAACTTCTTGATATGCTTTTGAACATTCTGGCCATTACAAAGGCATCAAAAACTGTATATAAAAATGTTTCATAAGAGGCATCTCATTATTACCATTAACCTTTAGTCAATTATTGTGATAAATGTAAATACATATTCTTTGTGTTTATCCTGAAAATGCTCTTTCCTGCACTGACTTTGCCAGGACTCTTACCGATAACATGGTGGTCGGTGTCTCCAAAGGATTCGAGAAGAAACTTCAATTAGTAGGCGTAGGATATCGTGCAACGGTCGAAGGTAAAGACATAGTTCTTAATCTCGGATTTTCTCATCCAGTAAGGATGGAAATACCTGATGGACTGCAGGTTAAGGTTGAAGAAAACACCAGAATCACTGTAAGTGGTTTCGATAAGTCAGAAATCGGTCAATTTGCAGCTTCAATCAGAAAATGGAGGCCTCCAGAGCCCTACAAAGGTAAAGGTGTGAAATATGCTGATGAAATAGTTAGAAGGAAAGAGGGTAAAGCAGGCAAGAAGAAGTAATGGCACATTTTGTTATTTCCTCCTTTGTTTTTATTGTATTTTAGAGCCATTTTGAAGTTAGGTTTCATTCTGTAATGACATGACAATTTGTTAATCCAAAGAAAATGGGAGTCACACAATTTGAAATTGTAATCTTCATAGTGGTGGTTGCATTTGAGCCGAGGGTCTATCGAAACAGCCTCTCGATCTTCTCAAGGTAGGGGTAAGGTTTGCGTCTATGTTGCTCAGACTCTTCGAAAATGGTGTTGGGTATGTTGCTCAGACTCTTCGAAAATGTAGTTGGATATGTTGCTCAGACTCTTCGAAAATGTAGTTGGGTGTGTCGGATCCTCCAAAAGAAGTGGAATTTTTGAGGATCCGACATGGGTACGGCGGCATTTTGGAGAGCCTGTGCAATATAGGTTTGCGTACACACTACCCTCCAAAGATTCCACTTGTGAGGTTAATATTGGGTTTTCTTTTTTTGTTATTGTTGTTGTTGTATAGAATACGGCGAGCTTCCGATGCAGAAATGTATATGAAGAAAATATAGAGAACTTTTAAATACGGTGGAAACAATAAAGATAAAAATATCAAAATATTAAGAAATAAAATTGAGGGTTTGATAATTAAAAAGGGTATAATAAGCATTGTTTGGGTATAGGAGGGAAAAATGTCAATAGTTTAAACTTTAAATTGGAAAGGGAATTGAATTTTAAGACATAGTAGGATGGAGAAGCTAATTTTCACCCTATTTATTGGTAATATGATTATTCCTTCGATTTGTATTTTTTTCCACTCATTTATCACAAAAAGATATTTGGCATTGTTCCCCATTTTGTTTGCAATTTTTTTGTTTAAAAAATATTTGGAAACTATATAATATTTATAATCGAATTTTGCCATTGATATAAGTTATTATAGGCCCACTGGTGAAAAAAAAATTATTTGGTACAATTATACTTTTGATATATCTTGCTCGTATTCCTACTTATTAGAAAGAGGGAATAGCAGACACCTCTTGGTCAACATGCCTGCTTGGCATTAAAGGGTATTCTGTTAATTTCAACTACAATGGACTAATATGATTGGTTAAAAAAGAATTTTATCGTGTAGCTATTGTATAAACTTTTGTTTACTTTAACTAATTGCCCTTTGCTTATGTCATTGCTCATCACCCTAAGCATAGCTTTGGAAACGTGGATCCATCTGACCATTTATTCTACATGCATGCATTTGTAGTCGCATCTGGCCACTTCCTATCACGTGCGCTCTTTTAATATTTCAAAGTTCAAACTTTCTAACACATCTATATTTACGAAATTACTACTCCTTCCTATCAGACTTTTTTTATTCCTAGCTATATTCTAATCCAGAGTACATCAAATTTCCATTTTTCTTCCAAAAAATCCGTTATTATTCCGTGTGCATATTTTTGTATTACTTGTTGTCATTTTGCATAAATTTAGTGGATAAAGATATTAATTTAATATTTTGATGTCCAATCCTGTTACTTCTATCAGATTTTAATTTTTGTTTTGGATGGAGTTAAAAAATTGCTTCTTACAATAAATTGTAGAAAATTTATAAAAAATGAAACAAGATAGAAACCTAATACAATGGAAGTAATACAAGGTATTTATTTGGGTAAAGAAAATTACTTTTGTAATAATAGATTATAAAATTTTATCAAAAATAAAGCAACATACAAACATAATACTCTAGAAGTAATACAAGACTATTTCAAATGAAGTGAACATTTTTATTAAATAATTTATAATAAAAGTAAAATGAATTATGCACGCAATAGTGATATAAAAAAGATCTAAAACGATTGATGAGCAGGTAAAATGCAGTAGTTTAGTATTATCACGCAACATGATTAATTTGGTGCAAATTTAATTTAACATTGCCGGAAGTTATAGTTGCTTTACAATGATATTAAAGACATACTTCCTAATTAAATAGAAGGAGGACATTTATTACGTTAATAACTTTATAAAAATTAAGCAAAAACCTAAAAAAATTAATTTACAGAAGAATTAAGAGAAAAAAAAGGATTTAATTGGGATCCAAGGGCATTAATATATCTATAAAAAAAACAATAAAAATATTAAACTCTATGCCTTAACTTAAGGGAAAAGATGTTTTCATTTCAAAAAGGTGAAAAACAAAAATAAATAATCACCTTGCTTGTAAAAAATAAGTAAATCTATATACTATCAATTTATATAAATTAAAAAAAATTAATCATGCTAATTATCTCAACTGAAACATTATGGGAACTTTACATAATTGTCACAACTGAAACGTATATATAAAAAATATACATTGAATTAGCACATATGCAAAGTATATAAAAAATACATCTTCAATTAAGATGAAACTTAGATATGTGAATATACATAAAAAAATGTATCTTAAAATTAATTAAGATGGCATATAAATATACAAAAAGATATACATAAAAATATATCCTGAATTAAAATGTCACTTGACATATAAAATATATTTGAAATATACATTAAAAATACATCTTAAGATAAGATGGCACTTCACAAATAATATACGACAATTATATACATAAAAATACATTTTGAATAAAGTGATACTTGATATACAAAGTATAAAAGATGTATAGATCAATACATCTTGAATTTATGTGTTCTTCACATATGCACCAGATTTTCAAAAATGGAATGAAGAAAATGAATGTTGGAAAGGGAGAATGGAGATGAACCAAAAAAGTAGTTCCTGTGATTAGTGAGTCAGTTAACTTATTAAATGTTGAGCTTAAGTTTTATAATATGCTAATAATAAAAAATGATTTTTGTGGAATAAATAATACTATTTTTTTTAAAATAATAGTTAAAAATGATCAAGCTCGTAAAAAAACCAAACATTATGTTATTGGGCCCATGCGCAACATGTGCTATCCTTACTACTCCGTCTGGTTCAAAATAAGTGATTTTTTGTATGTTTTCACGCGGATTAAGAAATTCACCTTTTAACATTAATTAACAATGAAATTGACCATATTAACCTTTACTATCCCATATAAATACTCCTAACACATACTCCAACATCATTTACTCCAAGGGCAATGTAGGAAAAAACTAATTAATTAATTCTTGAAATTCGAAAAAATCACTTATTTTGGACCAGAGAGAGTAGTATTTACTATATATGTCAATTTTTTTTTTATATTTCTTTTCCTCCAAGTTTTGTGCCTAATTTCACTTAATTTAGCAAAAGAAACTTGGAAAAGAAAACTTGAAAAGCATAAGGAGTTTCCTAATTTGACTCAATTTAGGAAAACGTGTTTTAATTAGTCCTTCAAACTATATATATTTCCATAAATAAATGGAAGATTCCTAAACCCAAACTAATTAGGAAAACAAACCTAATAAAAAGAGAAAAGGAATTTCTATATATCCAAATCCTAATCAATATAGGAAACCAAATTTTTTTTATTATAAATAGAGGAGAGGCTCTTACTTTAGAAATCAAAAACCAAAAAATGGGAAAGAGAAAGTCAAGAACAAAGGCAGTACCAAAGAAGACAATGAAAAAACTTGACACAGTTTTCACTTGTCCATTCTGCTGCCATGATACTAGTGTTGAATGTCGCATTGATATGAAGAATTTGGTCGGAGAGGCCATATGCTACAAATGCAATGAAAGATTTTGTACCATCGCCACACCTTTGACCGAGCCTATCGACATATATTCTGAATGGTTAGATGAATGTCAACGTGCCAATGACCTTCAAGATGATCAAGACCAGATAAAACGTCAAAGAACTATTCTCGTATAAGTTTAGATGACAACTTATGTATTTTTGAGTTCTAAAAGATAGATATCATCTTATAGTATATGATTTTGTTCTTATGGAACCATTTTTTTCTCTGTCATGTATGTAATTTCTTTTTTTCCATCGAGTATAATGGAGTAGTTGCTTTATTATTATTATTATATATTGGTTAAATTTTTTATTTGTCTAATATCGTTCAAGTTCAACCTTGCATGGTGTAAGTGGCTTAGCAAGCTATAACTCGAGAAGTTATGCTAAAACTTAGGAATATTAGTAGACTTAGGTTAAGAATTGATAAAATTATATTCTATAATCAGAAGCGGAGTCAGAATTTAGAGTTACTAGGTTCGAAATTCTAATTTTTTTAAGGTATTGGGTTCTAAATTAAGAATTTGTACATATTTAATGATTTTTTAAGAAAAATATAAAGTTTGGACCAAACTTACTGGGTTCGACCGTACCCAGCTCCGCCCCTGTCGATAACCAACTTAATTTGGATTGATCTACTACATGGGATAGGGATACCGAATATGTCACAATATAAGAGTGTTACTATATCTTTCCATGTGTTTAAAAAAAGGAAGAGAAAATTAGGAAAACACACAACTTCAACTACGAATTTTCTATAAGATTAAATATCAACAAATTCATCCGGCATTGGTCGCAAATTCAGAAAGACTTATCGGACATCGCCAGTTGGGTTGATTCGACCACGTTAGGCATGAGACTTTTAGGCCTTGCTTGGACCGAGTGTTGTACGGTTACCTAGTAATTTACAACGTCAACTGATCTACTTAATGAGTATTTGTATAATTTCTCGCGCGCTAGTATTGCATGTTGGTTCTACACATATACATTTCCCATCACTCATATTTTTAGGCCATTAGTCAACATCTATCTTGACAGGGAAATAGGGGTAACTTCGCCTTGCACTGACTTTATGAAAGTGGTTCAGGAGCTCAATTAGCGGTGACAACGAAGAACTGAAAATCCCCATATCAGTGCCTCGAATCCACTTCTAAGCGGGCGAAAGGTTAAAAAAGGAGACGTATATAATAGCCGGGAGGTGCAACGAGAGGGTAGTTAAACTCAAACTCGCATTGGATAGGATTGTACGTCTTATATATTTTTCAGGTCTCATATTTTAGCCGAGTTTACCATATCTTTGTAAACGAGTCACACAATTGGGAATTTTAATATTCATAGAGGTGGCTGAATTACAAAACATCAACAAATTCATGAACTTAGTTTTACAAATTAAACGACGAGCTTCGAAAACAAAAAGTTATATGTCAGTAGAAAATACAGAAAACTCCATCGAGATACAATATACAGTCAGATCTCTCTATAACAACATCCCTATATAACAACGCTTCTCTATAAAAGTCAAGGTTTTACGGAACCAATTTTTAAGTTATATTATAATATATGTTCTTTATAACAACACCTCGCTATAACATCCAAAAATATTCGGAATAAACGAGACTGTTATAGAAATGTTTGACTGTACTAAGGAGGCGGAGAAATGACATTACATATTTACAAAAGTCTATAAGTGGATACTAGAAAAGACTAGAGAGACTGTTGGCCTTAAAATTGAAGCCTAATTTTCTTCATTATCATTTTCCCCAACTTTTTCTTGCGACTATCTTTGTGTTTTTTAGCAAAAGTGGTTTAAGAAAATGAAGTTTATGTTCTCTCCATTTAAGTATTATATCTCCTAATTTTTTGGTTAATACTACGTTTGTTTGTTTGGTTGTTTTTCTTTTACTGATTTGTAATATCATTCTACATCAAAAACAAGTTTGGCATCCATCAAAACCAACCTTATCGAGAAGAAATATCGACAAATCAGCAAAAATTAGCAAATTTTACATGGTCCGATTTAAAATTAAGCTATACGTTACCTAATTTATCATCGAGGATATGACTCTAAATAGGAGGTCGAGGTGGGTTTAGCCGATTTTAGACGTGTCAAAATGGGTTGAGGCAATATTTGAGCGGGTCAAAAAGTTAATTAGGCTAAGATGGGCTGAGTCAAAATGATCTAAAATTTGGGTCATAGGCCAACCCGCACTACTTTTATCAAGATTTACTTAATATGTGTTATTTTCTTATTAATTATCTAACTACTAAATAATTTTTTTTGTTATGGTCATATAACATATTAAACAAAAAAAAGTTATTTCTAAGATATTTTGGCAAAGTCACTCATGGATTAATTTGGGCTAAAAATCATCCCAATTTTAAATGAGTTGAGATGGATTGAGTTCAGTAAATGGGCGAGTCAATAATCTGCCCAAAGTTGGGTTGGTTGGCGGGTCATATGGGCTTGGGCCAAATTTGACAGCCCTAATAATGATAGAATGTTAGTAGGTAGCCGAGCTACTTCTCTCTTCTCTGTCCGAGAACATGGTTCTAGTTTAGAGCACCTCTCCCTCTTCTCCTTACTAGTAGGGATTAGATTTTTAAATTATCAAACCAAATCATTGTATTGGGTTATTAAATCTAAAGATCAACCTCGGGTTTTTAAATCTTGGTATTTCTTGGATTTTCGTTTTCGTTTTTTCCCCATATGATCTTCATAGCACAAAACATAGAATTTGTGCTCCAAATATTTCTTTAATCCTAGTAAGACAGAACTATATAAGGTGTTTTTCAACAAAATAACATAAATATGAGATGATTTATGGCATTACTAAAATATCCAACAATAAAAATAATAAATTCGCATCAAATGAATATTACTAATAAGTCATAATGTAAACAAACATAATTTAAAATTACTATAAGTTGCTAAAATAAGTACGACTAATAAGTACTATTATTTATATGACTAAACACTAAAAGAAAAATAAGTTATGCCTTTTATCTAAACTATGAAAACTCTAAAAAGTAGATATCCAACACTATTTTTATTCATAATAAAATTGGATTGAGTATTTTATAGCATTAGTATTGATTTGATTTTAGTTTATGATGCATCCAAAAATTATAAGTCCAAACTTGAAATAATACGTTAAAAGATAAAACTATGAAAAATCTTAAGACATATTTATAACCTACAATAAATATCTTTATGTAATAAATATATCTAAAACTTCTATACATGTAATGAAAATGATGTTGGTTTGGTTTCAGTTTGACTTATTTAATAATAATGAAGGGTAAGATTGAGAGAAAAAGATAAGGTAACGACGCGACCATACCAAGTCGGTCGTTACATAAAGTGACACATTTCATCGTTATGTAACGACTGATTTAACGATACAATACAATAAAATTTAAGTAACAATCAACACAAACATCGTATTTAAAGTAACAATTAATACGATATAATACGATCAAACAAGCTGTTACAAAAGGAATTCTTTTAAACCATGTATAGTTCATAGCCGTCTTCTTCTATGCTTGCTGCTATATAATAGCCCCTTAGTTTTTAAACTGTAGTAACACTCTATCTTAGGCTTTCATCATTTTTCTCTTTCTAAATATTCAAAGTTGGAAAGAAAAAGGCAGTTGACACAAGAAGAAAACTCAAGAACTTTTCATAAAAAATTCAATTCAAATGGAGCCAGCAAATTTAAGTTTAAGGGTGAATAGTAGTAACTCTACATGGAGGAACAATGGTGTGGAGATTTTTAGTCATTCGTCGAGAGATGAAGATGATGATGAAGAAGCTCTTAAATGGGCAGCTCTTGAAAAACTTCCAACTTTTGGTCGTTTAAGAAAAGGTCTCTTGTTTGGATCTCAAGGTGCTGCTGCTGAAGTTGATATTCATGATCTTGGTTTTCATGAAAGAAAGAACTTGCTTGAAAGGCTCGTGAAAATCGCCGATGAGGATAATGAGAAGTTCTTGTTGAAACTCAGGCAAAGAATTGACAGGTAAGTGAAGATGTGTGGTTTTTTCTTCTTTGGGCTATAATAGTGCTGTGCACATGGGATCCCGCGTTCATGCAGGGTCTAGTGAAGGGCCGCACCCGTTGAGAATAATGTAGACAGTATACTCTAATGCAAGCATTAGTGGTTGCTTCCACAGCTCAAACCCGTGTCCTATATATAGGTCACACATATACAACTTTACCGTGTTGCTTAGGGATGGCAACGGGGCGGGGTGGATTTACTCTTATGCGGGTGCGGGG
>MDKH01197098.1:0-32891 GCA_005239495.1 Nicotiana undulata | reverse complement strand
AACTAAAATTGAAAGATTCAATGTTGAAATCCTTCTAAAAGTACTCAAAAAGCTAAAGAAAAGCCGTTCACGAGCTCCCTACTATATCTCAGTACAAAGCTTCACCTAAAAATAAGAAAAGAAACTATTTATACTTGGCCGAATTTTCTGGACAAAAGTAACCTTGACTAGCATGTATTTGAGTGATGATGCTAAGTTATGGTGGCGCACTCGTGTGGCTGAAGATGAAAGCTTGGGAAGACCAAAGATTGAGTCGTGGGAGCGGCTTAAAAAGGAATTGAAGGATCAATTTCTTCCTATTAATACATCTTGGATTGCTAGGGACAAACTGAAAAAGTTGAGGCAAATCGGATCCGTTAGAGCATATGTCAAAGAATTCACTTCTTTGATGTTGAGCATTAGTAACATGTCGGAGGAAGAAAAGTTACACTATTTCATGAGCGGGCTGCAACAGTGTGCACAACTTGAGTTGCGAAGGCAGAATATTCAAAACCTCGCAAGTGCCGTGGCTGCTGCGGATGCATTGGGTGATTTTCACTTGGGAGAGGAGACTTCTGCTTCAAAGTCTACCGAGGGAAGGAAAAACAAGCCAAAGGAGTGGAAGAAATGTGAAAATAACAATGCTAACGAGGACAAGGGGAAGGGAAAGCAAGAGGCTGGACCTTCGAAATGCAAGGAGCAGGGCAGAAGATTTGGGGGCTGTTACATATGTGATGGTCTGCATCGAGCAAGAGACTGCCCAAAGAAGGCGGCATTGAATGCAATGACTGCCGTGGACAAGAGGGCTTCATTAGAGGCAATGTCCAGCGACAATAATATTGCTGGAATCAATGCAATTGTAGCTAAGGAGAAAAGGGGTCAAGGGGCATTGCTTGTCAACCCCTTAGGACTCATAAATTGAGTAACCTCGACGAGGACGTCGAGTTTCAAAGGGTGCGGGTGGTTTGTTAGCCCCTCACTTCAGGAGCTCGGCAAGGACAACAAGAGTGTTGTCATGAGGCAGCAAGAGTGTTGCAAGAAAAGGTGCATAAGCAGCACCTAAGCTAAAATGAGAAGCGGGCAATTGATGACCAAGGCATCGACGGAAGCGAGGCAGCTTGGTAAGGACTTGACGGTGAGTTGCGGGCCAAGGATGAAACTTGATCATGGTATAGGCATCAAGGCATGAGGTAGTGATGCCAAGGCAAATCAAAAACGATGAGGCAAAGACAAGCCAAAGTGCAACGGAAAGGCAATGTGCGGGCAGATTTGGTATGGCATCGAGTTGCGGCAAAGAGGGCCAAGTTCGTGGGCAATGGCATGGACAATTGTGGCTACAATGCAGTTGGATACAATGGCATTGAAGCTTGGCTAAGGAGAAGGCACGAAAATGGGGCAGCAAGCTCGAGTGGACCAAGTCAAAGGCGGTTACCGGCACATGTTGTGCACATGGGCAGCAGTTGGGAAGTTGCTGAAAAGGAGGCAGCAACCTTGCACGTTTTTGGGGCCATGATCTCACTATCTTTCAGCATGATCTACATGATCCTAGTAGTTGGGGAGTTGTCAACTACACTAGGCTAAAGTAGTGGGCTAGTGGGAAAGTGTATAGGCCTAAATGTGGGGAAAGTGGACTGTCCCATGATGTTATAAATGGGCAGCCTTTCTTACACTTTGAGAGGAACCTTGGAGAAGGAGAAAAACGTGAGTTGAGTGCACATTGAGTTAGGAAGGATTCCTAAGTCTTGTTTTCAAGAGTGAAAACACCTAAGGCTAAGGGTAGTCTTTGTGAGGGTCAAGAGTGATCTTCATTGTACACGATTGTACTGAGTTTTGGAGTGTCTTTGTATACTTGAGTTGAATACAAAGTTGGGCAAGATTTTTCCTGTATATTGTGCATTGTGTTCTATTTAAATTCTGTTGCCTTTACTTATTTTCGTGTGCCTAAAATCAGTGTCTAACTTACTACGTTGAAGTTGCCTAAAAATAAACTAAGTCCAAAGTTGCTGGAATTTTGGCCGAGTGTTGGAGCAGGCTGAAGCCAAGTGCGAGACTTGGCTACCGCGCGGGCTGCTTTTGGAGAGACTAAAAACTAGCCTGTGACATGTTAGCCCCTCACTTCGAGAGCTCGTCAAGGACAACAAGAGTGTTGTCATGAGGCAACAAGAGTGTTGTCATGAGGCAACAAGAGTGTTGCAAGCAAAGGTGCATGAGCAGCACCTAAGCTAAAATGAGAAGCGGGGGGTCACCGCGGACCGCACAAAATGGACCGCGGCCGCCTTGAGGCTTTTGGCTTGGAAATCTTGACCTCTGAACTTGGCCACCTGGGTCCGCATAAAATGCACCGTGGTCGCGGTGGCTTCAACGCGGACCGCGCAAAAATGGACTGCGGTCCGCGGTGGTCTCCTGACCTTCAAGGAATGGGGTCTCTGAATCTCCACAGTGCGGACCGCGTAAAATTGACCGCGGTCCGCGTTGGTCTTGCCTTGAAAACTGCTTCTCTGAATCTCTCTACCACGGACCGCATAAACTGGACCGCAGTCCGCGTTGGATTGGCCTTGAAAAGAACTCTCTGAATCTCTTCAATGCGGACCGCATAAAGTGAACCGCGGTCCGCACTAGTTAGTTGAACTTTGCTGGTGCTTGTTCTTGGTAATTGTGCAAGTTTCACTCCTTTTTAGCAGGTTTTTTACTAGTTTTCACCCTTTTTGCAACAAGCACAACACGTAAGCCTTTGGGACTATTTTGCATACACTTTTATCCAAAACTTAAGCAAGAAAGAGTGTAAAATAAGGTAAAATCCCTAGTTATCAACTCCCCCAAACTTAAGCTTTTGTTTGTCCTCAAGCAAACAAAATAAGCCCCACCCCCTTTTGAGTAAATCCAAGAAAATTTAGTTGTCCAAAGGTAACCTCTTCTAGCATCAGTTGGGACTAACAATTGCCCTCAATGCAAATGAATCATTAACAACATTTGACCTTTTAAATCCATGGATTTCAGTGTGACACAAAAGTATCAAGAGTTGACTCGACTCATTAACGAAACTCTTACTACTACTTTGGTCATTGTGGAACCCAAACTCATACTCCTCTACTCTCCCTAAGCAAACCTCACTTTAAGATTGTAACACTCAGAATGAGGATAGTGGGAGTTCACCCATCTCTCTCAAGGAAAAGACTCAAGTTCGGCTCGAAGTACCATAGGCTTGCCCCTTATGTGAGTCACCACTAATGTAAGCTTCATTCGACTCAAGATCATATAGGACTTTTGTGGAGACATATTGAAGGCTTTTTGGTTCAAGGTAGGAAATATTTGGTCTAAGTGGGTTCCACCTTCCCTTAAGCACTTCATTTGCTTCACTTCTTGCGCACATTCTCTTGACTTCTTGAGTCCTTAAGCTCTTTCTGAGGGGTTAGAGAGACACACTGTCACACCTTTTTGTTCAATTCAGTCATTTTTCTCCTTTCTAAGCATTCCACATCTTCAATTTCTTTCTTTACATTGATTCCCTTTTATTTTTTCCGACTTGCTCATTCTTTTTGACTTTTTACTTTTCTTTTCTTTCTTTTTCATTGCCTTTCTTTTTTCTTCCTTTTGTACCTTCTTTTTCACTTTGTTGCATTCCTCGTCTCTCCCCCAAAATTACGCTTTTGCCTTGTGCTAAGGGAAGAAGGGTGCCAAGAGAGGGTAAAAATTGGTAAAGGCTTGTATCATGATTTTTGAAAGAAAAAGGTCTAAGGCTCAAAAGGGTTGACAAGGGAAATTGTCATCGGTAGGCTATGGAAATGTTCAAGTCACTATTCGGATCAAGGAGAGCCTATAATCACATCTCAAGTCAAACTACACTTAGGATTTCGCCTAGACAAACATTTAGGGCAAATTCTAGATTAATGGCACGAGACTTGGACTTGAAATTCAAATTCTCACCGCTCAAACTATGGGATTGCTAAAGAAATAGAGTCGGGGGCACACAACGACCTTAGCTATGATTTGAGCAACACAATGGTCCCGAAAAACCACTTGATGATCATCGGCCAACACAAGAGTCTCAAGATTACGACTTTCACCATCCTAAACACAATGATTTATTTTTGACCATAGGATCAAAGGCAAATGTGTTAGGACCAAGTGAAGCTTTACTTGAAGTACTATTCCTTACCAACTACTATTTACACAAAAAAAGCAAAAAGAAAAACAGACTCCAACCCTTAAGAAGGTTGTCACACCATCCATCCTCGGGAAAAGCCACTCGGTTCACACAGATTCCACCTTTGGAAGAAACCGCGGCATTAAGAAAACCAAAGGCTTATTGCATGTGAAAATTCAAAACAAGAAGCTACGAAAACAAAATAAGAAGCTATAAAAAAGAAAAATGCGGAAAGTAAAATGCTTAAAGTAGAATGAATATATACAAGAGGGGATTTAATCGAATATACATAATGGGGAATGAATATATACATTCAAAAAGTAACTTTATATACAGACCAAAAGTGCAAAAATATGAAAGGTACTAGAATAGTAAAGTTATGTACATACCAAACTAAAAAAGAAAGCATAATAAAAATGAAATAGTATCAAATATGTACATTCATCCAAATCCAAAATAGGGCTACCCCCTCAAATGAGAGCTAGCATTGTCCTCAATGCTAACTAACAAAATAAGCTCAAAATAAAGGAGAAAGAGTCAAGAGAAACTCCCTATAGGCCCTCCGCCTGCATAGGATCCTGAATATGGGTCCTGGGGTCTGTGGACTGTATGGGAGCCTGTGACTGGTCCTCAGAACCCTGTGTCTCCATTGGGACCTGGATCTCCTCTGTAACATGGGCCTGTAC
Source organism: Nicotiana undulata (assembly GCA_005239495.1). Taxonomy (NCBI): domain Eukaryota; kingdom Viridiplantae; phylum Streptophyta; class Magnoliopsida; order Solanales; family Solanaceae; genus Nicotiana; species Nicotiana undulata. The sequence goes on along the minus strand of MDKH01197098.1, from coordinate 28,082 downwards.
TGGCAGTTGTGGCTGATTCGAGGTACCTCCCTGCGGGTCCGCCAACTCTATCACATGCCCTTAGTACGGGGAAACACTCTCTTCCTCTTTGCTGGCCTCTATCTCAGGCTCTAGCTCAGGCTGGGCAGCAAGGTCGTGCAGTAGCAAGTCCAATGGCAAGTTATCCTCCTTCAGCTTATCTACCTCCTTCCTTAACTGCTTCACCGACTCCCTGGAGGCACGTGTCTTCCTCAGTTTCTTAGTCTCCTTGGCAAGTTCTTTCAGTGCCTTTACATGATTGCCAACAGCGTCCAGAATCAACTTTTGGTTCTCAAAGATATTCTTCTGGTTGTCCAAAAGCTCCTTGAGAGTGTCCTCCACGGACTGTGGGACCTGTGGCGAAGGAGGTGCATCTTGGGCTGCCACCGTCGTGGAAAAGACATACAGCTTAGAAGTAGCTGCCTGCATCCAGTTGTTGATATTGGATAGGGTCTGGCTCGGACGGTGGGCAGTCAGAGGGTATGCCTGTAATGAAGGATGCCTGGGGCTGCTGAAGTGGAGGGGTCAGCAATGTCCAGGGTGGCTGAGGCAGGGTGACAAGATGCCACTACAATCACTGGCTCTTTAGACTGGCCAGTGGAAGACGTGGCTTTTCCTTTGAAATTCTTGCTTTTGGGGTCGTCATCACCCTGAAGGCTGTACCGGGAGAACGGAGCCTTTGGCTTCACCTTTACATCAAACTTCCTCCTCTCTACCTTTTGGTCTTCAAAGTACCTGGTCAAGAAATTAGGGAAAGGGTAGGCTCTATCACCTTCATTCACCACCGGGGTAATAACCCTTGACATCATATTCCCGACATTGATCGGGATCCCTACCATGATTGAGGCTATCAGCACAGCACGCCTGAGAGGAAGAGAATGTTCGTGAAATGTAGGGTCTATCTCGCTACACACGAACGTCTCCCAACCTTTGGCTTCAAAGTTTAACGTTCTCCTCAGAATCACCTTTCTTGCTTGCAACCAGTCTGGGGTTTCACCTGGGATTTCGAAGTGCTCCACTAGCCATGGACGGGCCTCATCCCCCGCATTAAATTTCTCCAAGTACTCTGTATCATCCTCATCATCGAAGTCAAGGTACCCATTTATTTCATTCCCATCAAAAGGTACAATTAGATTCCGCACCTTAGTCGCCTTGGAGTCCTTTTTCAGATAAGCCAAATTAGTGTAGAATTCCTTGACTAAGTGCTCATTTGCCTCCGGCATCTGGCAAGTGAAATAGCCCCAGCCTTTTCTCCCCCTGAACTATCTCTGCACATTGGGGTTGTCCGGTAAAAGGTCCCTTGTGATGAATTTGCACTCCGGTATCAATTTCCTTTCCGACCACCATTCCCGAATTTGTGAAAGGCTGGTTCACTCACAAACCGATCCTGCCATGCTTTAGGGTTTATTGCTCTTTCAACTCCTCCTACTTGGGGTTCACCTCCTGTTTGGGGTTCATCATCTGCTTCTTCTTCTTCAGAGTGTTCACCCGATAGTGAAGTTGTGGGTGAGGTGGAGTATTCATGATCACTCCTTGCAGCTGAGCCCTTAGACGGCTCAGAGTGTGCTGATGCTTGGGCAGGAGGTGAGTCAAAAGGTTCATTTGTCAATCTGAACCTCTCCGGGAAGTCTGGGACAAACTCTGGTACCGACTCTGACTCAGATCCCTCTCCGGAGGGTGCATACTCACTTCTCGATTAGGAAGTAGCTCTAGCCATGGCCCGAATTGTTTTTCTAGTTGCTTTTATTGCTTGCCGGACTTGGGGGTTAGTTTGATCATTCCCTTTCCTTTCCCCCGAGAGGATTCACCCTTTCCGCTTGGTTTACGGACACCACCTCTTGCTTGGACCATAATCTGCAAGTTCAATTCATTTAAAGATTGTTAGTATCCAAACAATGTATTTATTCATGAAGAAAAGAAAGTAGCAGAACATTTGATTTGAGTTGCAGAAGTGGCAGACCGCGGACCGCACAAAAAGGACCGCGGTCCGCGTTGAGGTGGGGTTCAGACTACCCATCTCTCTGAAGATGGACATCGCGGACCGCATAAAATGAACCGCGGTCCGCACTAAGGCACCGCGGACCGCAACAAAAGAACCGCGGTCCGCGTTGAATTGGGGTTTAGACTACCCACTTCTCTGAAGATTAGTACCGCGGTCTGCACTAAGCACCGCGGACCGCACAGAAAGCACCGTGTTCCGCGGTCCTCAACTTGGACTTGTGATCTTAAAGCACTACGGTCCGCATAAAAGCACCGCGGATCGCACTAATTCCCAACTTAGGGTTTCAATGTTTAATTCAAGTTCAAATGCACATGTTGTTGATACCCTAGGTGTTTAATCAGTGTAATTAACTTACAATGGGTCTAAATTAAGCATTATGAACAAATCCTACACATGATTAATGGATTAAAGAAGAAAAAGGGGAAAAAGAAGAAGAAAATCTACTAAGTCAACAAGAAAATAATAAAATTAAGAAGTTATGAAGTCAAACTTAAACTTACTAGATGTGGAATGAAAATGAGATGAATTAGATGACTCAATTGAAGCTAGCAGGGATGATGCACAATGGAATTTTTACTGTGGAGAGGGCAAAGAGCTAAAAGTGTAAAATGAGGCCCTCAGGCCCTATTTATAGAACTTGTCCTGGGACCCACGTTACTTACCCACCGCGGACCGCATAAAATGACCGTGGTCCGCGGTCCTCAACATTTCTGGGCATCTGGGAAAATGGCCACTGCGGTTCGCACAAAATGAACCGCGGTCGCAGTGGTCCACCGCGGACCGCACAAAATGGTAGTGCGGCCGCGATGGAAAATTCAGAGAGCAATTTCTTGTAAGGTGGCTCCGCGGACCGCACAAAATTGACCGCGGTCCACATTGCAAACTTCAGAGAGCTGTTATTTTCAACTTAACCTTGTGCCCTGCATCAAAATAATCCTACAACATCCCACAACCAGTTAGTCCAAAAATAAGTCATATACTACCAAGAAAATCAAGGAAAAAAAATAATAAAGACACATGAGTTGCCTCCCAAGAAGCGCCTGATTCAACGTCGCGGCACGACACATGTTACCATGTTTAATTGAGCTTTATCAAAGCCACCACGTGGCTATATTCAAATTTCCCAAGGTAATGCTTGCACCGGTGCCCATTCACTCAAAAAATCTCCCCATTTTTGTTCTTGAGATCGAGATCACCAAAGGGTGTGACCCATACAACTTCAAACGAGCCACTCCATTTTGACTTGAGTTTGCCCGGAAAGAGAGGGAGTCTAGAATTGAAAAGGAGCACCAAGTCTCCCACCTTGAATTCCCGTTCTTTGGCATACTTATCATGGAGGTACTTCATTTTGTCTTTGTACAAAGAGGAGCTAGTGTATGCATGAAATCTGAACTCATCTAGCTCATTCAAGTGATCAACTATGAGATTAGCAGCTATGTCCCAATCCAAATTCAACTTCTTCAAAGCCCAAAGTGCCTTGTTCTCCAACTCCACCGGAAGATGGCGAGCCTTGCCATACACCAACCGGTAAGGTGACATACCGATTGGGGTCTTGAAAGCGGTCCGGTAGGCCCAAAGAGCATCATCAAGCTTCCGAGACCAATCAGTCCGGTTAGCATTCACTGTCTTGGCAAATATATTCTTGATTTCACGATTGGACACTTCCACCTGGCCACTTGCTTGAGGATGGTACGGAGTAGACACCTTATGATTGACTCCATACTTCGATAGCAAAGAATCAAAGGCCCTATTGCAAAAGTGAGACCCCCCGTCACTGATGATGGCACGGGGTGTCCCAAATCTTGTGAAAATATGCTTCTTCAGAAAACCAACCACACTCCGGGCCTCATTATTGGAAAAATCCACGGCCTCAACCCATTTTGAAACGTAGTCCACCGCCACGAGTATGTAAGTGTTTCCACAAGATCTCACAAATGGCCTCATAAAGCAATACCTCATACATCAAAAATATCCACCTCTAGGATTGTAGTGAGAGGCATCTCATCTCTCTTGGATATGCCACCCATTCGTTGGCATTCACCACATCGCTTGACCAAGTCACTAGCATCCTTGTATAAGGTAGGCCAAAAGAAATCACAACTTAGCACTTTGGAGGCGGTTCTTGCCCCTCCATGATGACCACCATAATGTGAGGAGTGGCAAGACTCAAGAATCGATCCTTGTTCTTCTTCGGGCACACATCGTCGGATGACACCGTCATTGCAAATCTTGAATAAGTATGGTTCATCCCAATAAAAATCCATGCTATCCCTCCTAAGCTTCTTCCTTTGGTTGGAAGAGAGCTCACACGGAACAACACCGGTGACAATATAATTGGCAATGTCCCCGAACCATGGCATTTTTTGCATTGAAACAGAAATAAGTTATTCATCAGGGAAACTATCATCAATTTCAAGCCCATCACTAGGTCGACCTTGCTCCTCCAAGCGGGAAAGATGGTCGGCCACTTGGTTTTCACTCCCTTTTCTATCAATAATCTCCAAGTAGAATTCTTGAAGCAACAACACCCACCGCATGAGTATCACTTTGGAATCCTTCTTGTTCATGAGATACCGGAGTGTCACATGGTTAGTGTGAACTATGACCTTGGCACCCATAAGATAAGGACGAAATTTCTCCATCGCAAAGACTATTGCTAATAACTCCTTCTCGGTGACAATGTAGTTCATTTGGGCTGAGTTTATTGTTTTTCTAGCATAATAGATGGGGTAAAAGATCTTGTTCATCCTTTGGCCCAAAACCGCCCCCACAGCCACATCACTAGAGTCACACATTAGCTCAAAAGGAGAGCTCTAATCCGACACGGTTATAATAGGTGTTGTGGTAAGCTTGTTCTTCAACAATTCAAATGCACTCATGCAATTCTCATCAAAGTGAAATTTGGCATATTTCTCTAACAATTTGCAAAGAGGATTGACCACCTTAGAGAAGTCCTTAATAAAACGCCGATAGAACCCGGCGTGCCCAAGGAAGATCCGAACCCCCTTAACCGAAGTTGGAGGTGGAAATTTAGAAATCACTTCAATCTTCGCCTTGTCCACTTCAATTCCATTCCTCTAGATTTTGTGGCCCAACACGAACCCTTCTTCCACCATAAAATAGCATTTTTCCCAGTTCAGCACTAGGTTGGTCTCTTCATAGCGAGCGAGGACTTTGTCAAGATTGCTCAAACACTCATCAAAGGAATCCCCAACTACACTGAAGTCATCCATAAAAACCTCGAGGAAGTCTTAGACCATATATTAAAGATCGCCATAATGCACCATTGAAATGTGGCGGGTGCATTACAAAGACCAAAAGGCATTCGGGAGAAGGAAAATGTACAATAAGGACATGTAAAAGTGGTATTCTCTTGGTCCTCCGGGGCAATCAAGATTTAATTATAGCCTGAATACCCATCTAGAAAGCAGTAGAAAGCCCGACCCGCAAGCCTATCTAACATTTGATACAAGAAGGGTAAGGGGAAATGGTCCTTGCGAGTCACTTTGTTTAACTTGCGGTAATCCATACACACTCACCATCATGTGACCGTTCTTGTTGGAATGAGTTCATTTTTGTCATTTTGGACCACTGTCATGCCACCCTTTTTTGGAACACACTGAACCGGAGAAGTCCAAGCACTATCCGAGATTGGGTAGACAACTCCTGCATCAAGCCACTTGATTATTTCAATTCTTCACCACTTCTTGCATTGCTTCATTGAGCCTTCGTTGGTGTTCTACGGAAGGCTTTTCTCAATCCTCAAGAATGATTTTGTGCATGAAAAATGCGGAGCTTATTCCCCGAATGTCAGCAAGAGTCCATATTGTGGCTTTCTTCCTTCTCCTTAGCACTTTTAAAGTGGAGTCTACCTGCAATTGGGTTAGGCAAGAGGAAAGTATAACAGGCAAAGTACGAGAGGGACCAAGATATTCATACCTGAGGTGTGGTGGAAGTGGCTTCAACTCCAATGTAGGTGGCTCTTCGATTGAAGGCTTTGTCGGAGGAGTTTTCCGATTCTCCAAGTCCAATGATAGCTTTCGGGGACCATAGGAATAAGAACCCATGCCTTGAAGGGCATTGGTACTTTCAAGTAAGCCATCCACCACGATGTCATCATGGTTCAATAAAGCTGCATCCACTGGATCTTCAACATTAATAATAGATCTTGCATCATCAACAATGACCTCGGTGACAAGGTCCATGAAAGAGCATACTTCTGTGTTGTTGGGCTGCTTCATTGATTTGCACACATGGAACACAACCTTTTCATTTCCCACTCGGAAAGTGAGCTCACCGGCCTCCACGTCAACTAAGGCCTTCCCCGTTGCAAGGAAGGGCCTTCCCAAGATGATGGGAACCTCATAATCCACTTCACAATCCATGATAACAAAGTCCGCGGGCAAAATGAACTTGTCAACCCGCACTAATACATCATCAATGATTCCTAGGGGCCTCTTCATAGTTCTATACGCCATTTGAAGACGCATAGAGGTAGCCCTAGGTTAACCAATCCCCAATGTTTTAAAGACCGAATATGTCATCAAGTTTATGCTAGCTCCGAGGTTACACAAAACCTTAGCAAAATCCGCACTCCCGATTGTACAAGGAATGGTAAAAGCTCCCGGGTCTTCAAGTTTGGGTGCCATTGAATGCACTATGGTACTCACTTGGTGAGTCATCTTTATGGTTTCGCACTCCATAGACCATTTCTTTGTGACTAAGTCCTTCATGAACTTAGCATACTCGGGCATTTTCTCCAAAGCTTCAATCAAAGGGACATTGATGGAAAGACTTTTCATCATATCGATGAATTTCTTGAATTGATTCTCTTGATTTTACTTCTCCAACCTTGGAGGGTATGGAGGATGGGGCCTAGGCAATGGTGCCTTGGATTGTGGTACCACCGGTTCCGGCATATCAATCACGTGTTCCCTAGACGGGTTCATGTCCCTTTGCAAATCCTCGCCATTATCATGGATATCAATTCTCACCTCACTAGTAGTTTGCTCTTCCACCACTTGCTCAACTTCAATTGCTAACTCATCATTTGGCAATTCATCATCATCAACAACAATTCTCTTTTGTCTAGAAGAACTCGCTTCACCGCCTTTTCCACTTCTTATGGTCACTTCCATGGCGTGACCGGTATTATTATTGTTCCCACCCTTGGGGTTCACCACCGTATCACTCGGTAGTGATCCTTTTGGGTGTGTGTTCAAGGCATGAGAAATTTGGCCCATTTGTACTTCAAGGTTTCTAATAGAGGTGTTGTGGGAGGCCAATTGAGCATCGGAGTCTGCGTTTAGCTCCATCATTTGCTTGAACATTTGTTCAATTCTTCCCATATCATTACTTGATAAGATTTGTCCTTGAGCTTGGTACGGGGGTGGATTGCTTGGTTGTTGGTACATCGGGGGCCTTTGAAATCCCGACCCCCGGTTACCATTACCACCCCAATTGTTGTTGTTATTTCCTCCGCTCTAATTGTTATCATTGTTGTTCCCCCATTGTTGGTTGTTGTTGTTCCCCCAGTTTCGTGAATTGTTGTTATTGTTCCAATTTCTCTGTCTTTGATTACCCCAACTTTGATTGTTGCCTTGGTTGCTCTAGTTTTTATTGTTGCTTTGATTGTTCCCTTGACTTTGGTAATTATTAGCATACATAACATCCTCTCCTTGATAATCATATGGCTCTTCTTGACTATACCCACTTGGTCCTTGGTCACCTTGATCATTGTTTCTTTACTTTGGATTTCCCCGAGGTCTTCTTTGGTTCACTAACACATTCACTCACTCCATGTAATTTACTTGCTTTGGCCCTTGTAATTGTTGAAGCTGGGCATTGGCAAGTTGGTTCATAGTGGTAGTGAGCTCGGCAATTGCTTGCCCATGTTCTTGAAGTTCTTTGTGAAGACTAATGACACCGGACTCACCCTGAGGTACGTTTTCTCTACTTTGCCATGCTGACGATGTGTCAACCATCTCATCTAAGACCTCACATGCCTCGGGGTAAGTCAATTTCATGAAATTTCCACCGGCCAATTGATTGACCACACATTGATTGGCAATGTTTATTCCTCGGTAGAAGGTTTGCTGAATCATGGCTTCAGTCATGTCATTGTTTGGACATTCCTTAAACATGGTCCGGTAGCGCTCCCAAATCTCATGCAAAGGCTCGTTGGGTTCTTGCTTAAAAGCTAATATTTCATCTCTGAGCGCTGCCATGTGACTAAGGGAGAATTTTTTTGCAATAAACTTGTCTGCGAGCTTATCCCATGTGGATATGGAGTGGTTGGGAAGCCGCTCGATCCAATCAAGAGCCTTCCCTCGAATAGAGAAGGGGAATAACCGCAGTCTCAAGGCATCTTCTGAGACGTTCGTTTGCTTACTACCCCAGCAGGTATCCACGAAGCCCTTCAAATGTTTGTAAGCATTTTGGTGGGCGGCTCCGGTGAAATAGCCCCGCTGCTCCAAGAGTGTCAGCATCACATTTGTTATCTGAAAATTTCCCTTCTGGATTCTAGACGGGACAATAGCACTAGCATACCCCTCGTTTGGAAGGACACGAGGGGCAGCTCTGGGAGCTGGTGGCGGGGGAGGGTCTGGAATGTCCTCATTAATATTGTCATGTCGGCTCCGTCTGGGAGGAGGTACTTGGTTTATTTCATCTTCATGGTTGTCATATACCTCCTCTATGATGTTTCCCAAAGGATCTGCCATTAGAACCTGAAGTGATTCAACACACACGTTAACAGAAAAAGGAAAGAAAAACACTTAACACCACTATTCACGTAGATAATCAATACCGTATAACTCCCCGGCAACGGCGCCAAAAAGTGATCGGCACTCACCTACACTACTATAAAGTAGCAAGATGAGGGTCGGAGCAGCTTTTACCCGAAGGATCGGGATCGATTCCACAGAGAGTTATGAATATTGGAGTTGAGTTTCTAGGTAATCTAATAGTGTTTCGCGCTCTTAATTTCACTTTTCATACTTTTTGATTTGGCAATTAGACTACGGTTTTTACTAGTGGTAATTTGCTAATTAACTAACTAATGTCTTTTTGGTTGTTTTCTTAATGGATAAAAGGCACTAGGGTTATGACTTTCACCTAGGCGAATATTTAACGGGTTCCAATATCTAAGGCAAAGATGTTATGAAGAGGAGTGTGATATAGCCAATGCTCAAAGTTACCTACTTTATACCTCTCGGTAGTTTGAGTAGTTTTGCCTTAATTGCCTCTCTCGAGGTCAATTGGGTGTCAAATTCATACAAGCAATATAGGCTCAAGTAGGGTTTTACTATCTCTAGGTTTAACCCGTTAATTGGGACTATCAATCTCGTGAATACATCCCAATTCCTTGTTGGGCTGATTTTCCATACTCAAGTTCTCTTTCTCAAGAAGAACCCAAGTCAAATAAACATCAATTAGTGTTTGCAACCACTAATATTAACATGAAAGTCATAAATCAGCCGAAATACCAATTACCCATAAATATCTAAGCGTTAATTTAAAGGAGCCACCAAACACCCACACTAGAGTTGAGCCACAACCCTAGATAATGGGTTTAGCTACTCATAATAACTGAAGAAATCATAGAAATAGATGAAGCAAAACCCATATAATTGAATTATAAACTAAAATTGAAAGATTCAATGTTGAAATCCTTCTAAAAGTACTCAAAAAGCTGAAGAAAAGTCGTTCATGAGCTCCCTACTATATCTCAGTACAAAGCTTAACCTACAAATAAGAAAAGAAACTATTTATACTTGGCCGAATTTTCTGGACAAAAATATCCCTACGGGATCACCGCAGAATGCACAAAATGGACCGCGGCTGCGGTGAGGCTTTTGGCTTGGAAATCTTGACCTCTGAACTTGGCCACCGCGACCGCGATGGCTTCAACGCGGACCGCACAAAAATGTATTGTGGTCCGCAGTGGTCTCCTGACCTTCAAGGCATGGGGTCTCTGAATCTCCATAGTGCAAACCACGTAAAATGGACCGCGATCCGCATTGGTCTTGCCTTGAAAACTGCTTCTCTTAATCTCTCTACCGCGGACCGCATAAACTGGACCGCGGTCCGTGTTGGATTGGCCTTGAAAATCACTCTCTGAATCTCTTCAGTGCGGACCGCATAAAGTGGACCGTGGTTCGCACTGGTCAGTTGAACTTTGCTGGTGCTTGTTCTTGGTACTTATGCAAGTTTCACTCCTTTTTTAGCAGGTTTTTGACTAGTTGTCACCCGTTTTTACTTAACACTGCAACAAGCACAACACGTAAGCCTTTGGGACTATTTTGTATACACTTTTATCCAAAACTTAAGCAAGAAAGAGTGTAAAATAAGTTAAAATCCCTAGTTATCAGATCCTAAACCTATTTCGGAGGGGAGGATCGTGACTTTTAGAGGAAAACACAAGCACAGAGCCGCCGTGGAGGCCGGGTTTTATCTTTTCTTCTACCAGACTTAGTAATTTTTATGTTTCTTTGTATGATTTGTTGTTTTGCTACCATGTCTATGTGGAGCTAAGCCTCCCGTTCTAGGGTTGTGGTTCTTTCATGACTATTGTTATTCGGATATTGATTTTGATTTCTTAGTTTATCATATTGGTTTATTTATTAAATCTTGAGATTAATTATTTAATTGTTTGATCATCAATTGAATACTATCTACGAATCTAGAGTTGAACTCAAAAGTGGGAATTCTAGATTGCACATAGGATTGAGTTGAGCAAGTTCTTGAACCTGGGCATCGGGGAATGGATTCACGGTTAGGATAGACATATACCTAATTCCATAGACATATAGGCGTTATAGTAGCTTGAATAGGCGAGTAAGAACTCGACAGATTCTTACAAGCAATATTAACCATGTTAACCAATAAACTAGATAAATTAGTTAGTCAATTCAATTGAAGAATACAATAGGAATGTTAGATAGCCCATAACCCTAGATCGTTTTCATCACATTGATAATATAAAAATCTTTCCTTCCTCGGTTTAAAGTTCATTAGTTATTTTCTTTTTTGTTTAATTATTTTAGTATCGCTACTTTTGAGTTTAATTCTTGTTTAGATAATTAGGATAGTTTAATTTAGTTAATAGTTAATCACAAGTCCTCGTGGATTCGACATCCGACTTTTAGTCACTTTATTACTTGACGACCGCGTATACTTGCGTGTGCGTTGGCCGCAAGTATCTTTATAAGTTTTTTTTCTTTCTTCTTTTTTTTGTGTAATTATTTTTATAACAATTTTGATCTTTCTCTTAGCGTTTTTCTAATTTTCTCAACATGACATCTGGGGATGAAATATCCGTAGGTAAGGTTATTGATGGAGACGCTTGGTTGACGGAAAACTTTTATGGCCCGTCTTTTTGGTCTTGTCATGACCTGAACTCTGGGAGGTCTGAATTTGAATATGGGAGTAAGGGTTGGTATTGGGAAGAATATTCACGATTAAGAGAATACGAGGAACGACGTTATCTTCTAACAAAATTTGTGAATGATTGGTCTAAGGAGAAAGATGAACTTACACATAAAATTAATAATTTTGGCTTGGCTGTACATAACTTAGATGCAGATTTGAGTGCAAAGGTTGATGTGTGTAATGCCCAACAATTTAATGATGACTTGTGTGAAGCTGAAAAATATCTTCTAGACAAAATTGAGGAGTTAAAACGAGAATACCAATCACTAGACCATATTTTTCTTGAGGATACCAATGTTGAGAATATTACTTTGGGAGACTTGAGTGTATGTAAATATGGAGATGCAAATAGTAGTAAAATTCATGAGTTAGGGCGCATTAGACCTTATTTTAATCATTCTTTCCCCTTGTGTTTAGATAGTAAGATAGTAATCGAGCCATCTGAGCCTATGGGGGAGTCAAATAGTGAGTATGAGAGTGTCTATATTCTTGAATTTGTTGTGGCAAAAAGCAAAAATTATATTCCTCATCTAATGGTCGGGAAGTGCAGAGTGAAAAATTTATTACTTGGCCTGGTTATCTCTATAGCCCCACCAAAGGAGCATAGCCATAGATTGGATGCCCTGTTAGGGGTACAATTCACAAGTTCAAGGTGGAGGCAAAAAGTGATTCAAGTCGTGTCGCGACTTTAAATTAGGCACTTGTTGGGAGGCAACCCAACTTTATTGCTTTGTTTTATTTTTGTTTATTTTTTATTTTATTTTATTTTTATTATTGTGTAGTATTTATTTTTGTTTCGTAGGATTATGAGCATAGGAAGCAAAGTCATTGGAAGAGTGCAAAAGTGAGCTAGACGGTGAGGACTAAGTGTGGGGTGCCCACACAAAGGACGATGCTTGGGAGAAGTCTGAGTACCCTGTGAGCTGCTTGTGCTTCGACATTTGGCCTTTCAAGAAGTTTTTTTGTCCACCCTCGTTATTTTTTGCTTTATTTGTGCATTGGGGACAATGCACTCTTTTAAGTTTGGGGAGAAATTCCTTTAGATCATTAGTAGTACTATATTAGTATATTAATTTCTTATTTTCTTCAGTTTCGTATTTTTGTTTTTTTTATAATAGTGTAGTATTTTAGGTGATTAATTTTTAAATTAAACAAAAAAATTTGAAAAAAAAAAAGAATTGGACTTATCCCGACGATGGATCTGCTAGACAGTTTTCTTGAGGGATTAAAGTCTAAACAAAGAAAATAAAAATACAAAAATATGTCCTTTAGTTTTCTTTAGGTAGTAATAATCCCTCGTAGTTTTTCTTTATGCCTCGGTTCTTTTTCATGGGATGTAATTTGAACCGGGTAGTAGTTTTTTCTTTTGTTTTTTTTAGAATAGATTAGAATTTAGGGAATAAATTGAGGAAGAAAGATGAGATTCCTAGGCGCCCTTGACTTGTTTGATAGTAACATATTTATGCTTTGGAATATGTAATATCTTCTCAATGATTTGAAATTATTGATGATGCCTTGCTTCGTTGGATAGCATACTTTGTGACGCCTATGTCTCATTTACTTGACCATAGTTCACTTTGTGATTAATGCATAATATCTCGTGGCTCCGTGAATACTTGCATTGTTTGAGAGTCGGAATGGGACCATCCTTAGTGAGTCATGTGCCATGTGTATGGTGAGGTTGTTGTGTAGTCCATGTGTTGTATGTGTGTCTAGAACTTGTCCGATATGTGAGTTGAAGCGAAATTTTAGGCGATGCTAGGTTTGAAAAATGATTTTAGACTTTATTTGATCTTTTTGAGCTTATTGCTTACCTTAAATAAAATTTATCCCTAGTTACCCCTTTTGAGCCTATAGACTTTTATTTGACAACCACATTATGAGCCTATACCCTTTTATTTTTAATTGAAATTGATTTGATCCTTTTACCTTTTAAAGCACTTTAGTTGTGAGATGAGCGCTAAAAGAAGTAAGAAGGAACTAAGTGTTGAGTGGCTTTTGAGTGGAACCAATGAAGAAAAGAGAAGGTGCACTGGTTTTGTAAAATAATACACCACTAGCTGAAATTAAAAAAGAAAAAGAAAAGAAGAGAAAAATCTGGAAAAAAAAATATAGATGAATAAATTGTTGTTTTGTTCTTGCTAGTGGGTATGAATTAAAGTATTGCTTAAATAAGAATGGAACGTTTTTGGGGGTGATATTATTTGTAAAATTGAAGTGGTGTTGAAGAAAATACGCTTAAAGTAGTTTTGTGATATGTTAAAGTTCTTAGAAGAGTTAACCACTATTCCTAAATATATCTTACCCGTCCCTTAGCCCACATTACAACCATGAAAAAGTTCTAATTGATTTTAGATTGAGCGATCCTACATTAGTAGGGATTCACATTAAGGGAAAGCCTACGGTACCAATTATATGCATGTGACTTCTTTTGTGAGAGTGAGTGATTTTCTTTGATATATGTGAGAATGAGATTCGAATGTGTGGATTCAATTTAATCTCTTGTTCTTATTTTGAGGGCACATGGTTTCACGAGGGATAGGTAATGTTATTATACTTCTCTATAATGTTGGATGTTCAATCCATGAGTGCATTATGATATTGAGTCGGTTTGCGAGGCTAGGATTGTTATGAGCATGTTGTCTTTGTTTGAGTATTTTTGAAGTTGGCATTAGAAAAAGGGAAGTGTATGTGATTGAATATGCTAAAGTATAATTATTGCTATCAACCATAGTCATTGGTGTAGTGTGCCTCAATTGTGTAAAAACAAAGTTCTCAAGGATAGTGTGAATTATTAGTTGACTCGAGGACGAGCAACGTTTAAGTGTGAGGTAGTGATGTTTGGCTATAATTATATATTTTTTGTGCATTACTTACCTTACATTTTGGTGCTTTAATGCTATATTTATGCTTAATTGAGTTTATTTTATGTGTAGGTACTTTGGAGATGAAATTGGAGAGAATAAATATTTTGAAGTGTATTTTCTACACTGCAATAATTAGCTCATGAATATCTAATGATTGGAAAATTATGGCATAATTATGAGATGAAACAAAACAAAAGAGGAAAGTGACTTTTAGAGGAAAACACAAGCACAGAGCCGTCGTGGAGACCGGGTTTCATCCTTTCTTCTACCAAACTTAGTAATTTTTATGTTTCTTTGTATGATTTGTTGTTTTGCTACCACGTCTATGCGGAAATAAACCTCACGTTCTAGGGTTGTGGTTCTTTCATGACTATTGTTATTCGGATATTGATTTTGATTTCTTAGTTTATCATATTGGTTTATTTATTCAATCTTGCGCTTAATTATTTAATTTCGTCATCACCAATTGAATACTATCTACGAATCTAGAGTTGAACTCGAAAGTGGGAATTCTAGATTGCACATAGGATTGAGTTGAGCAAGTTCTTGAACTTGGGCATCGGGGAACGAATTCGCGGTTAGGATAGACATATACCTAATTGCCTTGCTTGGTTGATTTGCAGAAATTATAAATGTGTTCTTGTTAGTTCTAATTCCATAGACATATAGGCGTTAGGTTAGCTTGAATAGGCGAGTAAGAACTCAACATATTCTTACAAGAAATATTAACCATGTTAACCAATAAACTAGATAAATTAGTGTAACGACCCGGTCGGTCAATTTGAGAGTTAGCACCCCGATCCCCTAATAACTTCTTCGCACATGTCTATTTATGTTATTGGAACTTGTCGGAGCGTTGAGTGGTGAAATCCGGAGTAATTTTGGACACTTAGTCCTTAAATGTGGATTTTTGCTTTTGAAATCAGGCTGTAGCTAGAACTGTGTGAAGACGGAATCAGAATGAAATTTCGTCAACTCTGTTAGCTCCGTTGGGTGTTTTCGGGTTTAGGAGTGTGTTCGGAATGTGTTTTCGAGGTCGATTGTAGATTTAGGCTTGACTTGGCTAAAGTTGGAATTTCGGCGATTTCGGCCGATAGGTGAGATTTTGATATCGGAATCTGAATGGAGTTCTGAAAGCGCCAGCAGGTCCGTAATGTCATTTATGACCTGTGTGCAATATTTGAGGTCATTCGGATGAGTTTAGACGTGTTTCGGCATCGGATGAGAATTCTAAAAATTTCATAAGTTCTTAGGCTTGAATCTATGCATATTTGATGATTTTGATGTTATGAGACGTGTTTTTAAGGCTCGGCCAAGTTTGAATAAAGTATTACGGTCAGTTGGTGGTTTTGGTTGAGGTCCCGGGGGCCTCGGATGTGTTTCGGGTGTTCAAACAGGCATTTTGGCCTTATAGACTTAGCTGGTTTTGCTAGTTTTTCACCAGCAGTGTTTTGTTCTCCGCGATCGCAGGTATTGCTCCGCGATCGCATAAGGTATATATGGGAGGCCTGTGATTTGTTCTTCGCGATCTCATAATGATAACCGCGATCGCAGTGTATGGGAATATTGGTCTCCGCGATCGCATAGTAGATATTAGGTCTAAGGAAAAGGCCAACGTTTGTTCTCCGCGATCGCAGAACACTATACGCGATCGCATAGCTTTGAGGGAAGGAGGTCCGCGATCGCAGACCTTTAATCGCGATCACACTGAAGGAATTTGAGGCGCGTGGAAGATACCCTTCACGATCGCGACTCGTTATACGCGATCGCATAGTAGAAATGACTGGGGAGTCTTTTAAAAGTCTAATTCCGAGGGTTTATGTTATTTTCACCATTTTTGATTTTTGAGAGCTCGGGAGAGGCGATTTTCGGAGGCTTTGCACCTGGGTTATTTGGGTAAGTGATTTCTAACCTATTTAGATTAAATTCCATGATTCCAATCTTAAATTCAACCTTCAATTTCGAAATGGGAAAAATGGGAAGAACTTCATAGACCAAATTATTGAGTTTTGATTGGGTGTTTGACCTCCGATTTGAGAGATTCTTATATGGTTAGACTCGTGAGTGAACGAGTGTCCGAAAAAATAATGTTTACCCGATTCCGAGACGTGGGCCCGGGGGAATTTTTAGGCGAATTTCCTAATTTCGCGTATTAGCTTAGAAATGATTAGCTATTTTTGTTCCCTTGAAGTGATATTTACATTATACAATCGAATTGAATAGATTTGGGCCACCCGGAGTCGGATACTCGTGGCAAAAGCGTGGTATTGAGTTGATTAGCGCAATCAAGGTAAGTGGCTTGCCTAACTCTGTGTTGGGGACTTCCCCTTAGGTATTTTTATATTGGTTTTGTTATGTGGACGCCATGTACGTGAGGTTATGAGTGCGTACACGGGTCATTGTTGATAAAATTCCACTTTTCCTTCCATGACATAACTCATTCTCATTCCTATATTACTGCTTTATGTCATAACTGAGTAGTTAGCGTAGGAATAAGCATGCCTACCTGTCCTTACTTGAATCCCTCTTATTTGCTACTAATTGCACCATGATTAGGTAGTTTACCTTATCCTTGCCTGTTGTCTTCTTGAACTGCTTAATTAAACCGTATCCGATAGATTTCTACATTGCATATTTAAATTGGGACTACGGACCGAGATCCGGGAGCTTTCCCCCTGTACTGCATTGCATATTTAAATTGGGACTACGGACTAAGATCCGGGAGCTTTCCCCCTGTACTGCATTGTATATTTAAATTGGGACTACGGACTGAGATCCGAGAGCTTTCCCCTTGCACTGCATATCATATTTAAATTGGGACTACGGATCGAGATCCGGGAGATTTCCCCCTGTACCGCATCGCATATTAGCTGTTGAGATATATGATGTGCTGAGCCGATGGCTTTTCTTTATTATTTCCTTCAGTTTTCCTTTTAAATCCTGCTATCATTGGTTATTTATATTTCATTGTTTAGACTTATAACTGTCTTATTTTCAAACTCAGTAGGGCCTTAACCTGACCTTGTCACTACTTGACTGGGGTTAGGCTTGGCACTTACGGAGTACCGAATGTTGAGTACTCACGCCCTTTCCTGCGCATGTTTTCCCCATGTGCAGATCCAGGTACCGGTACGCAGTGTTTTGGCTAGGAGTACTACATCACTTGCTTAGGAGACCGCGAGGTAATTTTGCCGCGTCCACAGAATCTCACGTGTCCCCATCTACTCTACAATAGGCATAGGATATAGACATATACACAATTTCCTTATTCCGTTGTATAGAGCTATAGTTGTATAAAGCTTGTGACTTGGTGATATTCCGGGTTTTGGGAAAATGAAAGTTGTAAATGCCGAGCGGCTAAAGTTTTATAGTTATTGCTACACCTTTATTGTTTTATTACTGTTTTGTCTTATTTTCCCATATATTTTAGGCGTACCTAGTCATAGGAACTAGGTGTCGTTACGAGCCCGTTCGGAGGGTTAATTCGGGTTGTGACAAGTTGGTATCAGAGCGTCTAGGTTCATAGGAGTCACAAGTCACAAGCCGGTTTATTAGAGTCTCGCGGATCGGTGCGGAGACGTCCGTATATATCTTCGAGAGGCTATGTAACTGTTAAGAACAATCATATTTCTTGGAACTCTTTATCGTGCTAGTTACTGTCATCAAAATTCTTAAACTCTATTCTATTCTTGCTTACAGATGGTTTGTACTCGTACCGGACGTATTGATGACCAGACACCCGAGCCCCCAGCTAGAGCCGTCAGAGGAAGGGGCCGGGGCAGAGGACGAGCATGCGGTGCAGCCTGAGCACTGGCGAGAGCAGAGGCAAAGGATCCCCCAGCAGCCACAGTTGGAGGGGCACAGGAGGTCCCTACTATTACCCCAGCCCTCCAGGAGACATTGGCTCAGTTTTTGAGTGCCTTCAGTACTCTGTCTCAAGAGGGATTACTCCTAATAGCCCCAGCTACATCCAAGGCCGAGGAAGGGACACAGACTCCCGCAGCCCGTACTCCTGAGCAGAGGGTTCATATTGGGCAGGTTCCAGAGTATATTCCTATGCCCCCAGCAGCTCCAGCTCAGCATGAGACTAGGATAGTTGTTCCTGAGGCAGAGCAGCTCTGACTTGAGAGGTACAAGAAGTACCACCCACCTGAGTTCAGCGGACTAGCTTCGGATGAATCCTTAGGTTTTCTTGAGGGGTGTCATCGCATTCTCCGCACTATGGGTATTGTGGAGACGAGTGGGGTTTCTTTCACTGCTTTCCAGCTGAGGGGAGCAACTTATCAGTGGTGGCGTACTTTTGAGCTTAGTAGTCCGGATGAGGCAGCTTCACTTACTTGGGCTCAGTTCTCAGATATGTTCTTGCTTGAATTTGTCCCTCAGAGCCTCAGGGACGCTTGGCGTGCAGATTTTGAGCAGCTACGCCAGGGTACCATGACTGTGTCGAAGTATGCAGTCCATTACAGCGATTTGGCTCGTCATGCACCAGCTTTGGGTACCACTGTCAGAGAGAGGGTCCGACGCTTTATTGAGGGACTCCACCCCAGTATTCGGACCAGCATGGCCAGGGAGCTGGAGACAGATATTACTTACCAGCAAGCCGTGAGTATTGCCCGGAGGATTAAGACTATGTTAGCTCGGGACAGGGAAGAGAGGGGGGCCAAGAGGTCTCGAGAGACTGGTCATTTTTCAGGAGCCCGTGCACCAGCAGCACGCTATGGTAAGGGTTTTTTGAGTTCATTCAGCTCTTCCAGCAGCCAGTGGTATTCCAGCTCCTTCTAGACCTCAGGAGCCTTATTATGCACCACCAATATCTCAGGTGCCTCCTACTCGAGGTGCTATCACCTTCCAGTCCAACAGGTCAGTTCAGAGTCAGCATCAGCCACCACGTCCTCCGAGGGGTTGTTTTGAGTGTGGTGACCCTCGTCATGTGATCAGAGATTGCCCCAGAGCTACGAGGGGTGAACCACCTCAGACTTATCAGGTTCCACGCCTTCCACCAGGTCCTCCAGCTATTCTTCCAGCCCCAGCTGCTACCCCACTATCTCAGGCAGCTCGAGGTGGAGGTCGGGGAGGTCGAGGTCGCCCTAGAGGGGGAGGACAGGACAGGTACTATGCTCTTCCAGCCCGATCCGAGGCCATTGCTTCAGATTCAGTCATTACAGGTATTGTTCTTGTTTGTCATAGGGATGCATCGGTATTATTTGACCCAGGCTCTACATATTCGTATGTGTCTTCTTATTTTGCTTCACATCTGGGGATATCTCGGGATTCTTTGAGTTCCCCCGTTTGTGTTTCTACTCCGATGGGAGATTCTCTTGTTGTGGACCGCGTATATCGGTTGTGTTTGATTGTTATCAGTGGTTTTGAGACCAGGGCTAATTTATTATTACTCAGTATGGTAGATTTTGATGTTATATTGGGTATGGACTGGTTGACTTCCCACTATGCTATTCTTGATTGTCACGCCAAGACTGTGATGCTGGCTATGCCAGGATTACCGAGGTTAGAGTGGAGAGTTTCCTTAGAGTACACTCCCCGCAGGGTCATTTCCTTTCTTAAGGCTCAACGGATGGTTGAAAAGGGGTGTGATGCATACTTGGCTTATGTGATAGATGTTAGTGCTGAGACCCCTACAGTTGAGTCTGTCCCCGTTGTTAGGGACTATCCTGATGTTTTTCCAGCTGATCTTCCGGGTATGCCACCCTATAGAGACATTGATTTTGGCATTGACTTGCTGACGGGCACTCAGCCCATTTCCATTCCTCCCTATCGCATGGCTCCTCCTGAGTTAAAGGAGTTGAAAGAGCAGTTGCAAGAGTTGCTTGACAAAGGGTTCATCAGACCCAGTGTATCACCTTGGCGTGCTCCGGTGTTATTCGTGAAGAAAAAGGATGGTTCGATGCGTATGTGCATTAACTACCGGCAGCTGAATAAGGTGACAGTGAAGAACAGGTAGCCATTGCCCCGCGTTGATGATTTATTGGACCGGTTACAGGGTGCTAGGGTGTTTTCCAAGATTGATCTTCGTTCGAGTTATCATCAGTTGAAGATTCGGGAGCCGGATATCCCGAAGACTGCCTTCAGGACTAGATATGGCCCTATAAGTTCCTTGTTATGTCATTTGGGCTGACCAATGCCCCAACAACCTTCATGCACCTGATGCACAATGTATTTCGGCCGTATCTCGATACTTTCGTCATCGTGTTCATTGACGACATTCTGGTATATTCTCGGTCCCAGGAGGACCATGAGCAGCATTTGAGGACCGTACTTCAGACCTTGAGGGAGAAGAAGTTGTATGCCAAATTTTCTAAGTGTAAATTTTGGCTTGATTCTGTAGCATTCTTAGGCCATGTGGTATCTTCGGATGGGATCAAGGTAGACCCGAAGAAGGTAGAGGCGGTACAGAGTTGGCCCAGACCATCTTCGGCTACTGAGATCCGCAGTTTCCTCGGTTTGGCTGGGTACTATCGCCGTTTTGTGGAGGGATTTTCATGCATTTCAGCGCCCATGACCAGACTAACCCAGAAATGTGAACCTTTTATATGGACCGAGGAGTGTGAGGAGAGCTTTCAGAATCTCAAGACAACCCTGACTACAGCTCCAGTGTTAGTATTACCCACCGATTCAGGGTCCTATACGGTCTATTGTGATGCTTCGAGGATTGGCTTAGGAGCAGTGTTGATGCAGGACGGTAGGGTGATTGCCTACGCGTCCATATAGTTTAAGGTGCACGAGAAGAACTACCCTGTGCATGATCTCGAGTTGGCAGCGATTGTTCACGCCCTGAAGATATGGCATCATTATTTATGTGGTGTTCCCTGTGAGATATTCACGGATCACCGGAGTTTGCAGCACATATTCAGGCAGAAGGATCTCAATTTGCGCCAGCGTAGGTGGTTGGAGTTACTCAAGGATTATGACATCACTATACTACACCACCCGGGGAAGTCCAATATGGTAGCCGACGCCTTGAGTCGCCGGGCGGAGAATTTGGGTAGTTTGGCATATCTTCGTGCAGCTGAGAGGCCCTTAGACTTGGATGTTCAATCCTTAGCCAGTCAGTTCGTGAGGCTGGATCTTTCTGAGCCTCGCCGGGTATTTGCTTGCGTTGTTGCTCGATCTTCTCTTTATGACCGCATTCGGGAGCGCCAATATGAGGATCCCAACCTTCGGGCTCTTCAGGATAGAGTTCGGCAGGGTGATGCCAGAGATGTGTCCATAGATGATGATGGTCTGATGAGGATGCAGCGCCATATCTGTGTTCCCAACATAGATGGGCTTCGGGAGTTGATTCTTGAGGAGGCCCAAAGCTCGCAGTATTCCATCCATCCGGGTACCGCGAAGATGTACCAGGATCTGAGACCACACTATTGGTGGCGAAGGATGAAGAATGATATAGCGGAGTTTGTAGCCAAGTGTCTCAATTTGTCAGCAGGTCAAATGTGAGCATCAGAGACCGGGAGGATTACTTCAGCAGATTAAGCTTCCAGAGTGGAAGTGGGAGCGGATCACCATGGAATTTGTGGTTGGACTTCCTCGGACCTTGGGGAAGCATGATGCTATTTGGGTGATTGTGGACCGGCTGACCAAATCAGCTCATTTCATTCCAGTGTTGACTACATATTCTTCTGGGAGGTTGGCCCAAATCTACATTCGGGAGATAGTACGGTTGCACGGTGTGCCGATGTCCATTATATCGGATCGAGGCCCTCAATTCACCTCGCACTTCTAGAGAGCCTTGCATAGTGAGTTGGGTACCCAGATAGATCTCAGTATAACATTTCACCCTCAGATGGACGGACAGTCCGAGCACATAATTTTGATTCTTGAGGATATGCTCCGTGCATGTGTGATGGATTTTGGAGGGTCATGGGATCGATACTTGCCTCTTGCAGAGTTTTCTTATAATAACAGCTACCAGTATAGCATTCAGATGGCGCCGTATGAGGCTTTGTATGGTAGGCGGTGCAGGTCTCCAGTAGGAGGGTTTGAGCCGGGCGAGGCCCGATTATTGGGTACATACTTGGTTCAGGATGCCCTGGACAAGGTGAAGGTGATCCAGGAGAGACTTCGCACAGCTCAGTCCAGGCAGAAGAGTTATGCGGACCGAAGGTTCGTGACCTGGCATTTATGACTAGTGATCGGGTTTTGCTTCGGGTATCGCCTATGAAGGGCGTCATGAGATTCAGGAAGAAGGGTAAGCTGAGTTCGAGGTTCATTGGCCCTTTTGAGGTGTTGCAGCGGGTTGGGGAGGTTGCTTATAAGTTGGCCTTACCTCCCAACCTAGCAGGAGTTATTCGGTATTCCACATTTCCATGCTCCGGAAATATCACGGTGATCCGACTCATGTTTTGGATTTCAGCTCAGTCCAGTTGGACAAGGATCTATCATATGTTGAGGAGCCTGTGGCTATATTAGACAGGCAGGTCAGGAAGCTCAGATCGAAGAAGATTGCCTCAGTCAAGGTTCAGTGGAAGGGTCATCCGGTCGAGGATGCGACTTGGGAGACCGAGCAGGATATGCGGAGTCAGTACCCTCACCTTTTCACAGCTTCAGGTATGTTTCTACACTCATTCGAGGATGAACGATTTTCTTAAGAGGGGGAGAATGTAATGACCCAGTCGGTCGTTTTGAGAGTTAGCGCCCCGATCCCCTAATAATTGCTTCTCCCATGTATATTTATGTTATTGAAACTTGTCGGAGCGTTGAGTGGTGAAATCCGGAGTGATTTTGGACACTTAGTCCTTAAATGTGGATTTTTGCTTTTGAAATTAGGCCGTAGCTAGAACTGTGTGAAGACGGATCCGGAATGGAATTCCGTCAACTCTGTTAGCTTCGTTGAGTGATTTGGGGGATAGGAGCGTGTTCGCAATGTGTTTTCGAGGTCGGTTGTAGATATAGGCTTGAATTGGCTAAAGTTGGAATTTCGGCGATTTCGGCCGATAGGTGAGATTTTGATATCGGACTCGGGATGGAATTCCGAATGTGACAGCAGGTCTGTAATGTCATTTATGACCTGTGTGCAAAACGTGAGGTCATTCAGATGAGTTTAGACGTGTTTCGGCTGTGAATTCTAGAAATTTCATAAGTTCTTAGGCTTGAATCTATGCATATGTGATGATTTTGATGTTATGAGACATGTGTTTAAGGCTTGACCAAGTTTGAATGAGGTACAAGGGTCAATTAGTGGTTTTGTTTGAGGTCCCGGGGGCCTCGGATGTGTTTCGAGTGTTCAAACAGACATCTTGGCCTTATAGACTTAGCTGGTTTTGCTGGTTTTTCACCAGCAGTGTTTTGTTCTCCGCGATCGCAGGTATTGCTCCGCGATCAAATAAGGTATATATGGGAGGCCTGTGATTTGTTCTACGCAATCACACAATGATAACCGTGATCGCAGTGCATGGGAATATTGGTCTTCGCGATTGCATAGCATAAGGAGTGATCGCATAGTAGATATTAGGTCTGAGGAAAAGGCCAACGTTTGTTCTCCGCGATCGCAGAACACAATACGTGATCGCATAGCTTTGAAGGAAGGAGGTCCGCGATTGCAGACCTTTAGTCGCGATCGCACTAAAAGAATTTGAGGTGCGTGGCAGATACCCTCCGCGATCGCGACTCGTTATACGCTATCGCATAGTAGAAATGACTGGGGAGTCTTTTAAAAGTCTAATTCCGAGGGTTTATGTTATTTTCACCATTTTTTATTTTTGAGAGCTCGGGATAGGCGATATTTGGAGGCTTTTGCACTTGGGTGATTTGGGTAAGTGATTTCTAACCTATTTAGATCAAATTCAATGATTCCAATCTTAAATTCAACCTTAAATTTCGAAATTTGAGGGTAGAAAATGGGAAAAATGGGAAGAACTTTATAGACCAAATTATTGAGTTTTGATTGAGTGTTTGACCTCCGATTTGAGAGATTCTTATATGGTTAGACTCGTGAGTGAACGAGTGTCCGAAAAATATAATTTTTACCCGATTCCGAGACGTGGGCCGGGGGGACTTTTTGGGCGAATTTCCTAATTTCGCGTATTAGCTTAGAAATGATTAACTATTTTTGTTCCCTTGAAGTGATATTTATATTATACAATCGAATTGAATAGATTTGGGCCACCCGGAGTCGGATACTCGTGGCAAGAGCGTGGTATTGAGTTGATTAACGCAGTCAAGGTAAGTGGCTTGCCTAACTCTGTGTTGGGGACTTCCCCTTAGGTATTTTTATTATATTGATTTTGTTATGTGGACGTCGTGTACGTGAGGTGACGAGTGCGTACACGGGTCATTGTTGCTAAAATTCCGCTTTTCCTTCCATGACATAACTCATTCTCATTCCTATATTACTGTTTTATGTCATAACTGAGTAGTTAGCGTAGGAATAAGCATGCCTACCTATCCTTACTTGAATCCCTCTTATTTGCTACTAATTGCACAATGCTTAGGTAGTTTACCTTATTCTTGCCTATTATTTTTTTGAACTGTTTAATTAAACCGTATCCAATAGACTTCTACATTGCATATTTAAATTAGGACTACGGACCGAGATCCGGGAGCTTTCCCCTTGTATTGCATTGCATATTTAAATTGGGACTACAGACTGAGATCCAGGAGCTTTTCCCCCTGTACTGCATTGCATATTTAAATTGGGACTACGGACTGAGATCCGGGAGCTTTCCCCTTGTATTGCATTGCATATTTAAATTGGGACTACGGACTGAGATCCGGGAGCTTTCCCCTGTACTGTATAGCATATTTAAATTGGGACTATGGATCGAGATCCTGGAGCTTTCCCCTGTACTGCATCGCATATTTGCTGTTGAGATATATGTTGTGCTGAGCCGAGGGTTCTTCTTTATTATTTCCTTCAGTTTTCCTTTTACATCTTGCAATCATTGCTTATTTATATTTCACTGTTTAGACTTATAACTGTCTTATTTTTCAAACTCAGTAGGGCCTTAACCTGACCTCGTCACTACTTGACTGGGGTTAGGCTTGGCACTTACAGAGTACCGAATGTGGAGTACTCACGCCCTTTCATGCGCATATTTTCCCCATGTGCAGATCCAGGTACCGGTACGCAGCGTTTTGGCTAGGAGTACTACATCACTTGCTCAGGAGACCGCGAGGTAATTCTGCTGCATCCGCAGAATCTCACGTGTCCCCATCTACTCTACTATAGGCATAGGAGATAGACATATACACAATTTCCTCATTCCGTTGTATAGAGCTATAGTTGTATAAAGCTTGTGACTTAGTGATATTCCGGGTTTTGGGAAAATGAAAGTTGTAAATGCCGAGCGGCTAAAGTTTTATAGTTATTGCTACACCTTTATTGTTTTATTGCTGTTTTGTCTTATTTTCCCGTATATTTTAGGCTTACCTAGTCATAGGAACTAGGTGACGTTACGACTCCGTTCGGAGGTTTAATTCGGGTCGTACCAATTGGTTAGTCAATTCAATTGAAGAATACAATAGGAATGTTAGATAGCCCATAATCCTAGATCGTTTTCATCACATTGATAATATAAAAATCTTTCCTTCCTCGGTTTAAAGTTCATTAGTTATTTTCTTTTTAGTTTAATTATTTTAGTGTCGCTACATTTGAGTTTAATTCTTGTTTAGATAATTAGGATAGTTTAATTTAGTTAATAGTTAATCACAAGTCCTCGTGGGTTCGACATCCGACTTTTAGTCACTTTATTACTTGACGACCGCGTATACTTGCGTGTGTGTTGGCCGCAACAATGGCTCTTGACAAGAGCCATCGATTCATGTAAGTTTGAATCATTTTCAAACTTGCCGAAATCCGGCCAAACTCTGGCAAAGTCAACCAAGTGCGGCCAAATTTTTTCGGCTAAGATTAGGTACCCCTAATTTTATTTCTTTATTTATGTCATGTTATTAAAATTAGGTTTAACTTCTGATTTTAGTACTTACTGATTTTTGACTATTAGTCTAGGTTTTTCATATACCTTTCCTAACTTGTTCTCTTCGTTTTTTTGTTGTTGTTTGCTATCTTAGAAATCAGTTAGCTAGGGTTAGTTTCTGATTTTTACCACTTAACTGATTTTAATTCTTAGTTTAGGTTTCATACTTCCTTTATCCTGTTTCTCTTGATTGTTTTCTCTCTTGAAATAGTCGATTAGCTACTTATTCGTACCAGTTAATCAATTTTCATCGTAGTTAATCATGCTTGTTTTAGGTTTACATGAATTTAGTTGATTCCTAATTTATTTGTCTTAGGTTCAAATATTGTCCTTTGCCTCGTTTCTTTTGTTATTTTTTTTAGTCATTTAATGTCTGATTATGATAATTATTTAAGTCTAATTGATCATGAATACTAGGACTGTTAGAATTGTTCTGATTTTGAAAATAATTACTTAAGCTTAATTACTAATTTTTATTAGTTAATTAACTCTGATTGTTAGTTAGTTATGCATACTTAGGGATGTTTAAATTATTTCTGAATTGATCAAACATCCTGGATAGGTTTAGGTTCAGTTTAATCCTTAAATATTAACTAATAAGCCTAATTTCCTAATTAGTTCAAAGTTAATCAACTTAGTAGCCTTATAGTTTAATCTAAGTTGTTTTGAGTTACCTGATCAGGAACTCATTAACAGCTGATTCTTGGCAAAGGAGGCCCAATTAGTTAGGCCCAAGTTGGTCAACTATGGATGGCCCATGCCTTGGATCATAAAGGGGCAATTACGGGGTATTTTAGAGTAGTTTAGGAATTCTAGCTGAAGCATCTCAGTTGTAACGGCCTAGGAAACTTCTAGAATTAAGATAAAGGAACAAAATAAAATAAGAAAAGATAATGAAATCAAAATGTCTGGGTAAAAAGTAAAATTTCAGAAGTAATAGGGTATAAAAATAGAAGAAGCTTCTAGAAAAGTGTACAATTGTCCTAGCTGTTATAGAAGATGCTGAAAATAGGATAAGAAGGACAGTTGTACCAGGGCTGTTAGGAATGACAATACTATTTTCAGAATTAGGATAAGAAATATTCCTAAAAACTACCCACCCTAGGCAGCCTATATATAGACACTATCATTCTGAAAAATACACATTTTAGACATGATATTGTGATGACCCAAAAGGTCATCTTATGTAATTTAAGCCTTATCTGTGTTGCGAGGCTCTGAGAGTCTCCGTTAGTCTTACCTCGTTATGCGTGCGCAGCCCGGGCGTGTATCCGGGAAGCTATTATGTGAAAAGTTGATGAAATATGAGTTTTGATAATTAATGAATGAATATAGTTGACTTTGGTCAACATTTCTGGCAAACGGATCCGGACCCGTGATTCGACGGTCCCGGAGGGTCCGTAGGAAAATATGAGACTCGGGCATATGCTCGGAATCGAATTCCGAGGTCCCAAGCCCGAGAAATGAATTTTTAAAAGAAATTGTTTTCTGAAAATAATAAAGGAATAAGAAAGTGAATAATTATGTGAAAACGGTGTTATCGGGCCCGTATTATGGTTCCGAAGCCCGGAACAGGTTTATTATATATTAAATGTCTTATTTGTAAAATTTGGTGTAAAACGGGCGTGAATTGAGTGGTTTCGGATCAAAATGAGGTTTCTGAAGTTTTAAAGAAATGGAAATGTGGCTTGGAAAGTGATGTCATGTTCCCGAGGTCCGAGTGAGATTTCGAGACCGGGAATAGTTCCGTGGTGGCAATTATAACTTCTGTGTAAAGTTTGATGCCATTCCGAGCAGTTTAGGCCGGTTCGGCGTATTTGAAATGAATTCTTG
>ML290842.1:0-22887 GCA_005239495.1 Nicotiana undulata | reverse complement strand
AAAAAAAAAAAAAAAAAAAAAAAAAAAAAAGAAACCCTTCGTGAAATTTATGTTGGCTTGCCTAACCCCGTTGTTGGGCGCCATCACGACCTGGGTTGGGATTCTGGGTCGTGACATCGAATATGTAATTTTAATCCTATAGGGAGGATTTCGAATATGCAATTTTAATCCTATAGGCAGGATTTCTAATATGCAATCATAGTACATCACTCATACGATTTTAACAAAGATGATGTAAAAACAGGGTTAACAACACAAATGAAACCTTATTGGTAGGATTTCTACTCGAATTGACCAAAATAAAGACCCTTCCCAATTTTACTATATACCTCAGGATCTGTTCATTAAAAACTTATTACAGACCAAAGTGATGAATGAATTACATAACAGTAATAACATACGCTATAGAGAGCCTTGATTAGGCCCAAATAAACCTGTGAACCAGGCCTTCAAACCAATCAATTTCGAGGCTTATTTCATAGGCACGGCATAGCCAATAATGAATGATTCACCCATAGCACTTATAGAACCAGGTTTCCAGTGTGTCAAAGTTCCCAAGGGCCTCAGGGACCTAGGGCAATGCTCACAACAGAACCAAATATTTAGAGATGATTCAAAATAGATTAGGAACCAGTTCCTAGTGTGTCAGAGTACACAGGAGTCTCACATGGACCCTGAGTAGTGCTCACACTGGGGTGGTTGAGGATAGAACCTATGGGACTAAGAGTGGAAGTTTTAAAATAGTGACAGCAAAAAGGAAATAGGGACAGATTTTAAAACAGTGCTGATTTCAGAAGAAACAAAGTTTAGAACACAGAACTTGTAGGCAGAAAAACAAGCAAGGTTTGCAAAGTGCATAGTTTCAAACAAGTTAATTCAGAACAGTCCTAATTACACTAAGTGTGCATGCTGACATTTAGGGCAACCTTGTTTAATCACATAAACAATTAGTAAAAACAGTCAGATTATCACATGAATTCAGAGGGATACCAGACATGTTAGCAAAAAAATTTACAGGGCACATGAATTAAGTAACAACACAAATCTGTAAAGTTAGTATAAATTAACTAATTTCATGCTGATAGTATCCCAAGGATGCAAAGTTCAGAACAGGTGCAGGTTTAGCAAACGGTGTGCATGGACAAGTTAAACATTAAGCTAGCTTTAAAAAGGATTCATATTGTTCAAAATATACCCAATTCTTAAATTAACAGTATTAACTATAGGATTAAAAGAGAATCGTAGAAGCATAAAGACAGAATCATACTCAAAATTTAAACATGTTGGTCGAGCAACAAGTATTATGAAATCATGGAGAATGAAATGACAAGGGATTGTGGCTTACCAGTTAGGAAGGAAATCAAGAAAGTATACCATGATAGTTAAGTCCAGAATCAATTGGCCTTGGATTTCAGCCGGCCAAGACCATAAACAATGAGAAAAGAGAATTAGAGTAAAAGAATCTATGTTTCAGTGAGAGTATTTTGAGTTCGAGACTGTCTAATGGGGAAAGGGGAGAAGGGTTTAAATAGTGTTCAATTAGGCAAACAAATAAGGGAAGTAATCAAACACACATAAACAAGGAAAGAAATTAATCACAGAATCAATTGAAGTTTAGTTTAAGGACAGATAATCCAGATTTCAGTCAATTAACCAGGAATAATGGCGAGTAATCAGGCGAGTAACACTTAGAATAGGGAAAGTATCATATAGAATCAATTAACAGTCAGTTTCAAGGCAAATAAGGTAAATAAATAAAGGAAACATAAGGAAAGAGTATCAGAAAATCAGTTAAAGTCTCAAACCCTAGTTTTAGGTAAACCACAAAATCGACAGCAAAATAAAGTACATAATGCATACAATGAACGTAGACAGGAGGTTATTCAAAAAGAAAACCAGAATCGAACCAGATTTGATTCAGTTAAAGCAGATATGAAACCCTAATTTGGGTAAGCCATAAAATCAGCAGAGAAACAAGGACAAAATAATCACATACTATGTACAATGGACATAGACAGGAGTTATTCAAAAAGAAACAAAGAATAGAACTAGAAAAAGATCCGAAACCCTAATTTATGGCAAATAAAGGAAATTAACAGGAATAGGCAGATTCACGCATAATGAAGTGAATATAGATGAGATAATGCTAAAAATCAAAGTTTGAACCTGTTTAGATTCGAATCAAAGAGAATATGAAACCCTAACCTTTAGGGCTAAGTAAGAATCCACAAGAGATACGCAAAATAACCTTACTCACAAAGAACACGGCATGAACACAGACGAAATACACAAAGGTTAAGGATTTTGAACCAACTTTGATTCAATCTTTACAGGACCTGCTTGCCATTTTAGGCAAGCAATTATGTAACACCAAAACGGGTAGCCATTAAGGAGGAGGGGCCAAATAAGGTAAGGAATCAACGATTGATTCCATTATGGGGTTGGAATCGGAGAGATTAGGATGATGACGGCGCTAGGGTTTTGAGAGGCGAGGATGAAGGAGAGGGAGCGAGTATAGAGACGGTGGGCTGGGTAAAATGATTAGGGTTTAGATGGGTTAGGTTAATTAAAAAGGGGTGGAGTCGTACGAGTCGTTTATCTTCAAGGATCAACGACTGTGATTTAAAATGGGATCCGTTCGGGGTTTTAAACGGGTATGGGTCTAGGTTAATTGATTTTGGGCTAGGTTAATTAGGTAGTGTATAGGTCCGAAATTGGGTTTTTTAGGGGCTAGATTTTAAATACCCAATTTAACAAATAAATAATTTATAAAAAATAATTAATAAATAACNTGTGTGTGTGTGTGTGTGTGTGTGTGTGTGTGTGTGTGTTATTATTGTAAAATATGCAATTTTAGCCTAAGGATGCAAAATACAATTATAATAAGTATATAAAAAAATATTTAAAGATTAATACGGATATAGATGATGAAATTAAATGATAAATCATCATAAAAATAATTTTTGATGCAATTAATAATTATTTAAATTATAAAAATGCAGGAATAAATTGATTAAAAGCCCTTACAAATTATAGATTATGGAAAAATACTTGATTATGCTCATGCACTATTTTGAAGGTATATATTAAAAATGTATGAGGGAAAAATTGGGTATCAACAGCTGCCCCTCTTTACCCGGGAAAGATGGAAGAGTTGTCGGGTAAAGACATGATGACCAATTTTGACCGAATAAGGTGATTTGAAAGATATAGGCCGCACTCTGGTGGCCGAGCTTCCTACATATCCCTGATTTTACAGGAATCAGGTCGTCTGTAGTTTTGGATCCAATGGTGGAGTAAGCCGGTGGAGTTGTTGCAATAACAGGCAAGATGTCCCAAATAGGGTTAACTGGGGTTCGAAACGGTTTGGGTAAATGAGACTAGGTAACGTATGATGAACGGTTATGTTTGAAATGATTTGAAGGATGTGGATGGAAATCGGAGCAGGATTGCTTCTGTTAGGATAACGGTTACTTTCCGGACCACCTGCAAATTTAAGAAAAATGCACTGTGAGAATATATGTATAAATTATTGCGTAAACTTAGACATGATACAAATTCCCTCTGGACCATGAAGACTGTCTTGGGACGGTGAGGATGACGTCCTTAGACCATGATGTCCTGAGCCATGAATTGTATGGTAAGGGATTCGCAGGCCATGAAATGATGTTCTCGGGCCATGCAGATGGTGCCTCCGAACCATGATGCTTTTGAATAATGATGTACAAGATTGAGAGATCCTTAGGCCATGGAATGATGTCTTCCGACTATGAGGATGATGCCTTCAGACTATGACGCCTTCGGACAAGTTGGCTATATTTCAGCCCATGAGGTGCAGAGATATGATGCTAAAGGTGATAACAAGAAGAGCTTAGTCTTGCGTAAAGTTGAGTGCAGAGCTTAGCCCGAGAGAAGAGAATAATGCAAGGCTTAGGATAGAGAAAATATATGTGTTTATGCAAAGAGAGACAATGCTTAGTCTCGTGCAAGATTGGGGACAGTGCTTAGTCCCATGTTAGGAGAAGGTGGTGCTTTAACCTTATGCAAGAAGGGATGCATGGCTTAGCCTCATGCAACGATTGAGACAGGGCTTAGTCTCATGCAAAGAGAAGGCAGTGCTTAGCCTTATGAAAATAAGGAGGTAGGGCTTAGCCTCATGCACGGATTGAGACGTGGCTTAGTTTCATGCAAAGAGTAGGCAATGCTTAGCCTTATGTATATAGGGAGGCAGGGCTTAGACTCATGCAAGGATTGAGACAGGGCTTAGTCTCATGCAAAGATAAGGCAATGCTTAGCCTTATAAAAATAAGGAGGTAGGGCTTAGCCTCATGCAAGGATTGATACAGGGCCTAGTCTCATGCAAAGAGAAGGTAATGTTTAGCCTTATGTAAATAGGGAGGCAGGGCTTAGCCTCATGCAAGGATTGAGACAGGGCTTAGTCTCATGCAAAGAGAAGACAATACTTAGCCTTATGCAAATACGGAGGCAGGGCTTAGCCTCATGCAAGGATTGAGACAGGGCTTAGTCTCATGCAAAGAGAAGGCAATTCTTAACCTTATGCAAATGTAAGAGTAAAAGTGGAGTATTCTTAGCTGGCAAACATGTTTTGTGTATAGCAGTTGTGTTGTTGAGACGAAGCCTATGATGATGACCTTTTCCTGCATCCAAAGAAAATTCGTGAGTTTTGTGGGGGAGGTTGGTTCGTGTCTCTGTCTACTTGATCTGCTCCACTCCGCCCGAGGATCCTGTTCAAGTCATCATGGGTAGCTTTTGGCTAAAAAGTAAAGTTTCTTTTCAAAAGCATGTGTGTATAGTTTTCAAAGACATAGTAATATGCAATTTAGAAACCAGTTAAATGAACCAATAACTGTGACAATATTAGAGACATTGCGACTTCCTTTGCCATATAATTTTGAGGGTCCTCCTCAAAATTCTGCCCCAGTTAACTAAGTGACCTTCTGACTATTCTATATGTTGTTGTTGGTTGAACTTGCTTCAGAATTTTGAGGGTCCTCCTCAAAATTCTGCCCTAGTTTCTGATTGTGGGGAAAATGGAAATTTTATTGAATTGTGACCGAACCCACAGGGCTACCTACGTATCCCCTCTTAGACGAGCGTATTTCAATTTACATAATATGAAGAAACATAAATAATTTACACGTAGTATCTTTTGACTACATCAGAATTGATAGGCTTTGGCCAGATTTCTCCATCCATTTCTGCGAGTATGAGCGCTCCTCCTATTAGTACACTGTGAACCATGTAAGGGCCTTGCCAGTTGGGTAAGAATTTCCCTTTTGCTCCATCCTGATGTGGAAAGATCCATTTCAACACCAGCTGCACTGGTGTGAACTGTCTTGGTTTGACCCTTTTGTTGAAAGCTCTGGACATTCTATTCTGATAAAGCTAACCATGACACACTGCATTCATCCTTTTTCCGTCTATGAGGGATAATTGCTCATAAAGGCTTATTATCCATTCTTTGTCACTGAGTTCTGCCTCTTATATGATCCTCAGAGAAGGGATTTCTACTTCGGCGGGAATGACAGCTTCGGTACCATAAACCAGCAGATAGGGAGTTGCTCAGGTCGATGTGCGGACTGTGGTACGGTATCCCAGTAAGTCAAACGGTAACTTCTCGTGCCATTGCTTGTGGTTCTCTACCATTTTTCTTATTATCTTCTAGATGTTCTTATTGGCAGCCCCCACGGCTTCGTTCATTTGAGGCATGTATGCTGTGGAATTCTTGTTCTTGATTTTGAAAGTTTCGCACATGGATTTTATCAAATCACTGTTGAGACTGGCGTCATTACCAGTGATGATGGACTCTGGAATCCCGAATCGACAAACAATACGACCCTGACAAAATCTACGATGACTTTCTTGGTTATAGCTTTGTAGGATACGGCTTTAACCCATTTAGTAAAGTAATCGATGGCCACTTAAATGAACATATGCTCGTTCGAAGCAGTGGGTTCGATTGGACCAATGACATCCATTCCTCAGGAAGCAAAAGGCAAAGGTGAGCTTGTTGCATTGAGTTCGTTTGGCGGCACCTGTATCATGTCTGCATGTATCTGGCACTGGTGGCATATTTGGAGATATCAAATTCAATCTATTTCCATAGTCATCCAAAAGTATCCGGCCTTGAGTATCTTCTTGGCTAAGACGAAGTCATTCATATGTGGGCCGCAAGTTCCGGCATTCGAGCAATTTGGAAGCTTCTTTGGCATCAACACACCTTAACAGACCTAGATCTGGAATTCTTCTATACATAATTCCTCCGCTTTGGAAGAAGTGATTAGACAGCCTCGAAGTGTGCGTTTCTGAGTATGGTTTGCATGCTCCGGGTATTCTCCTTTTGCCAAATATTCTTTAATGTCGTGGAACCAGTTATTTCCGTCCATTTCTTCTTCAACATGAATGTCGGTTGATTATGGATTCTCACCGGAATAGGATCGATGAAATTCTTGTTTGGATGTTTTATCATTGAAGACAATGTGGCCAATGCGTCTGCAAATTCATTCTGAATTCTGGGGACATGTCGGAATTCTATTTTTGTGAACCTCTTCTTCATATCTTGTACATGATGTAGATACGGTAGTATTTTGGTATTCTTGGTAGTCCACTCTCCTTGTACCTGATGTACCAGCAGGTCTGAATCACCGATCACCAGCAGTTCCTGAATATTCATGTCAATAGCCAGGTTGAGCCCTAATATGCAGGCTTCATATTCTGCCATATTGTTGGTGCATGGGAACATGAGTTTTGCGGACACCAAATAATGTTGATCGGTTTCTGATACCAAGACAGCCCCGATACCGACTCCTTTGAAATTTGCAGCTCCTTCAAAAAACATTCTCCAACCGTCGTAGGCTTCAACAATGTTCTCTCCTACGAATGATACCTCTTCGTCAGGAAAATACATTTTTAGGAGTTCGTATTCTCCTCCTACAAGATTTTCAGCAAGATGATCTACCAATTATTGTCCTTTGACTGCCTTCTAAGTTACATAGATGATGCCGAACTCACTCAGCAATATTTGCCACTTGGCCAGCTTCCCAGTAGGCATGGGCTTCTGAAAGCTGTACTTCTGGGGATCCATCCTTGATATGAGGTATGTAGTATAGGCACAAAAATAATGCCTCAATTTATGAGCTATCCAGGTTAGATAGCAGCAAGTGCATTCCAGTAGAGAGTGTCGTGCTTCATAAGGTGTGAACTTCTTACTTAAGTAGTATATGGCTTTCTCTTTTCTTCCTGTCTCGTCATGTTGTCCCAAAACACAACCGAAAGCCCCATCTAACACTGCAAGGTAGAGTAGTAGTGGTCTAACAGGTTCTGGCGGGACTAAGACTGGTGGTGTGGACAGGTATTCCTTGATTTTGTCAAAATCCTTTTGACAATCCTCGGTCCAACTGGTTGCGGCATCCTTCTTGAACATTTTGAAAATTGATTCACATATCACTGTGGACTGTGCTATGAAACGACTGATGTAACTGAGGCGTCCCAAGAAACTCATCACATCATTCTTATTCTTTGGTTGTGGTAGTTCCTGGATAGCTTTAACCTTTGACGGATCCAACTCTATTCCTCGGCAGCTGACGATGAATCCCAACAATTTTTTGACAGGAACCCCGAATGCACATTTTGCGGGATTTAGCTTTAGATTGTACTTCTGCAACTGGTTAAAGAACTTCCTCAAATCTGCTATGTGATTCGTGGACTTCTTGGATTTGATGATGACGGCGTCAACGTACACCTCTATTTCCTTATGTATCATATCATGGATGATAGTTTCCATGGCCCTCATGTAGGTTCCCCCATCATTCTTCATACTGAACGGCATTATTTTGTAGTAATACACCCCCCATGGTGTAATGAAGGTTATTTTCTTTGCGTCCTCTTCGTCCATCCAGATTTGATGATAACCCACGAAGCAATCTACAAAGGATTGGAGTTCATGCTTGGCGCAGTTGTCGATCAGGATGTGTATATTTGGTAGTGAGAAATCATCCTTGGACTTGCTCTGTTTAGATCCCGGTAGTTGACACACACCCTGACTTTTCCATATTTCTTTGGAACCGGTACAATGTTGGCTAACTAGGTTGGGTACTCAACTACCCTGAGGACTTTGGCTTTAATCTACTTGGTGACTTCCTCCTTGATTTTTAGGCTCATGTCTGGTTTGAACTTTCTGAGCTTCTGCTTCACTGGCGGACACATTGGATTTGTAAGTAACTTGTGATCTACCATGGATGTGCTCAATCCTATCATATCGTCGTATGACCATGCAAAGATATCCTCATACTCTTTTAGGATACGAGTGTATTCTTCCTTCTCTGACAGTGACAAGTGGATGCTTATGCGAGTTTCTTTGATGGTTTCAGAATCTCCCAAATTGACTATCTCGGTTTCGTCCAGGTTGGACTTAGGCTTGTTCTCAAAATTCTCAACTTCTCTGACAATTTCCTCAGGTATCACATCTTCTTCTACTATTTCTTCCGAGTCGCTGTCCTTGTGTTGCGTTGTCTCATTACATGTCACAGTCATTGGTTCATCAAGATAAGAAATAGTAATGTTGTAGAGAGAAAGATATGAAAAAAAATAGTAATAATAAAACATCAAGCCATTGATAAATATTAAAATGTCAAACAAACCGATTTTCCATAACTCAAACAATGTTTTCCAAAATAAAATACTGAAAATATTGTTTAAAACAAAATGATCAAGAAGAATTGTTTTCAAAAATAAATGATGATAGCAGTCATGCTACCCCGGGACTCGTCGGGCCCTTGATGGTGTAGCGGTCCAGTTTCTGAGAAATGTTCCCTTCTCCACTGTCTGGATGATAAGGCCTTCTTCCTCCTCCTCTTCAACTATCACACTGCAATCCATATCCTCGTCTTCTAAAAACAAATTCCTCAGCACAGCCAAAGCTTCTTCTTCTTCGGATCCCCATATTGTATCGACCTGATGAAAGGTCTAACTTAGATGCGGCACGGGCTGCTCAAGAGGGTAATATGGACCACATCATGGTGGTGACCAATCATTGTATTCTTGCCAGGCATACGGATATCCAAGCCCAAAGGTTGTACCATGACGTTTCTGTTGTATTGTCTTGGCGATACCCTGGAGATTCTTACTGAGCCCTTTACCATGTTCATACCCTGCCTATGCCAGCATGCTCTCTATTTTGCTACTCCACCATTTATCCTTCTTGACCGCGTTAACACACTGAATACGATGGTAAGTTTCTCCACCTAACTTCCTTATGTTCTCCACTACTGGAATAGTTTGATTGGTGTAAATGGGATTACTTCCATCTCCATGGATGATCACTTCCTGATTTTTCCATTCCAACTTCACAGCCTGGTGCAAAGTGGATGCAACAGCCCCAGCGGCATGTATCCAAGGTTGTCCCAACATCAGATTGTAGGAGGCGGATATATCTAGCACCTGGAACTCGACATCGAACCAAGTAGGACCCATATGCAAACATAAGTTGGTTTCTCCAATCGTGGCTCTTTGCGACCCGTCGAACGCCTTCACATTCATAGATCCTGCTCGTATTTCATGTATACCCTTGCCCAACCTTTTTAGAGTTATTAGTGGACAGATGTTGAGGCTGGACCCTCCATCTATCAGAACCCTGGCGATGAACTTATCCTCACATTGCACTGTGATGTGCAGTGCCCTGTTATGGCTCAATCCTTCAGGTTGCAGCTCGTCTTCATGAAAGGTGATCTTATGGCTCTTCAGCACTTGCCCAACCATGTCAGCCATTTCTCCGTTGGTAATATTGTTGGGTACATATGCTTCATTCAATACTTTCATCAGAGCATTCCTATGTGCCTTAGAATTTTGTAGCAGTGACAGGATGGATATCTGAGCGGGAGTTTTGTTCAGATGATTAACAACAGAGTACTCCATTGCATGTACTTTCCTCCAGAGGTCATCCGGGCTAGTTTCAATGATGGGTTGTTTGGTGACAGCTTCCTTACTTGTCCCTCCCAAATTTTCAGGTGTGTAAATCCTTCCAGTTCTGGTCATTCCTTGTGCAGCACCGGACTCTTCCATATTTGCTTTCCCTTTTCTCCTTGCTTCGGCAACATAATCCCAAGGTACAACATTGGACTTGAAGGGCGGTGTGGATGCCACCATCACAGTAAAGGGTGTGGTTACTTCTACCTCAAATGGAGTAGGTGTAGCTGCAGGTGGTGTCACTTCTACTTCAAACGGAGTTGATGCGACTACCTCAACTTCAACTGGTGGTTGTAACTGTACCACAATAGGAGTGAGTGTGACTGCATGTTTCTTAGGGTCGTCACCTTCCCGAATAAGCCCGATATACCCTTCAGGATCCCATTCTTCATCAGTTTCTATTACATTTACTCCTTCACCCCTATGATCTGGGAGGGGATTATTGGGACATTGGGTGAGGCTTATTTTGCCTGTATGACTTTGGTATCAATCAATGTCTGAATTTTGTCTTTTAGGGTGCGACACTCATCAATAGTATGTCCCTTCATGCCGGAATGGTATGCACATGTCTTGTTTGGGTTAACCCATTGGGATGAGTTTTCCAAAGCCACAGAGGGAATAGGGGTGACATATCCTGTATCCTTTAATATTTCATACAACTGGTCGATGGGTTCAGCAATAGGGGTGTATTGTCTAGGTGGTTTGCGATCAAAATTGGGCCTGGGTTTTTGATAATTTGGACGAGATGGAGGTGAATGATAGTAGGTTGGCTAAGTGTTATAAGTCTGGTAGGTGGTGGCAGATTGAGGATATCTGGGAGGTGAAGGTTGGTATGTTGGTGGAGGTGTCTGGTATGTGAGTGAAGATTTTGGGCCCTAGACTACCATCATCGTCCCTATTTCTTTCTTCTTTGATATGCCTCCTGGTTGTAACGCTTTGTTTGTGGCCTGCAGCACTTCAAAATTTGTTACTATTCCACTATTAATACCTTCTTCAATCCTTTCTTCGAGCTTGATGATGTCGAAGAACTTGTGATTCTCAATGACCATTAACCTCTCGTAATATTGTGGATCCTGAGCTCTGACAAAAAATTTGTTCATCTGCTCTTCTTCTAATGCCGGCCTGACCTTTTCTACTTCTAATCTCCATCGAGTAGCATACTCGCAGAAAGTCTTCGTTGTCTTCTTCTTGAGGTTCTATATGTAGAAGACATCCGGTGCATTTTCTGTATTGAATCTGAATCTATCCATGAAGTATGATGCCATACATACCCAATTAGCCCATTTCTTGGAATTCTGACTTATGTACCAAGACAGGGCGTCTCCAGTGAGTCTTCTCATGAACAGCTTCATGCGAATCCTTTCGTCATTTCCAACCCGTACGAGCTTGTCACAATATGTTATTAAATGTACCTTTGGGTCGCCCGTTCCGTCAAACATTTCGAACTTAGGAGGTTTGTAACTTTTCGGTAGTTTCACGTCTGCTTGAATGCACAAGTCCTCATAATTCAGACCTTCGATTCCTTTACCTCTTTCAACACCCTGAACTCGGCTTGTGAGCTTAGTGAGCTCCTCTGCCATGTTCTTAATGAAAAGGTCCTTCTCGGCGGATTCTGGTGTATATGAGATTGGATGAGTGGAGTGGGGTAGGGTTTCTACATATATGGGATTGTTTTGGTGAATGTCAGGGGTTTGAGTGTAGTGTTGATCATTGGTTGAATTTTGAGGATCGGGGATAGGCTGTGGGTTATACTATGGAGTGTGATAAATGATTTGCGGATATTGAGTCGATAGATGCTCGTGTTGGGGGGTGTCGGTATGGGTAAAGGATTTTGAGGAGGTGTTGCATATTGGTGGGGTGCGGGAGGATTTTGAGAGCATTGGTTTGGTGTGTTTTGAGGAGGTATTGGGTTTTGGGTGTTTGGTTAGTTGAAGTCTGGGACATTTAGTGTGAGGGAGATGTTTTCCAAGTTGCGGACATGCTCAAGCTCCCCTTGCAATTCAAGTATTTTTTGTTCCAGCCACAAGACCAAATCATTTGGTGCCGGAGTAATCCGGCCATCCGAAGTTTCCACATTCTCAGCATGTGTAGCGTTGTCTTTCCTGACACCACTCATATCGTCCATATTAGTTTTTCCCTTGCTTTTCAGATTACTTGGAGGAGGAGGAGGTGGAGGGCCTCTAGATCTGGTGTGGTATGCTAATGATACCAGTATGTGTGAACCAACCTTAGGGATGGGAATAATCAAAAAGAAAGAAAACAAAAAGGTAACCAAGTCAGTAAGGATTCTGGAAAAGTATTTGCAGTATTTAAACACACATTGCGGAAATGTAAATTTGCGTCCTAATTTGGAGCCTCGTTGTGCCCGAGGTAGGCCTAGCGACAAGTAGATTTGGAGAAATTTAATGCCAATAACTGCCTCATTTCATTAACGTAATAAATAAGACGAATCTAAAACGATAATAAGTCACTAATGTCGTTTGCCTTATTACATTTGAAAAGTGATTCTAAATAATCCTAATCTACTTGGTCCCAAAGGGACCTTCTCCAGTCTTGGCTCCATCGATCATGTCGCGCATGTCCAGCAGCAGGTATGACTTTGCTAGATGTCGTCCTTCGTTACCCTCGGCATTCTGGCAGTCTATGACTCTTTTCCTCATCTTCCCCTCTAACTCCATTAAACCCTGCTCCAGTTATTTTAGCCTTTCAGTTGACCTAGTAGCCATTTCCTTCCATTCATTGATTAACTCCATATCATTCTGGTGTTGTTCCACATGCCTGGCCCCGGACTCGTGAACTCTTTTATGTAGTCTGTTATACTTCACTTGTGGTTCAGCAACCTCATCTATGACCTTGTTCCCTTGACCGACTCCTGGCTCGACTATTCCTGTTATGCAACCATCCAACCATGATGGGTAGAAGTACATATGCCCTGCGTGGTATCGATCTGGCTCGATGGTGTCCCTTTCCACAATGATCTTCAGATGCCACATGTGCTGAGCTTCACATTTGTAGGGGATGTCATCATCTTGAAAATCTGCTCTGTAGTGACCCATTTTAGAGACTCGTGGTATGACTTGTTTTCTACCAGCTTGTCTCATGACCCTGGTAGGAACATAGGGGTGTATGCCCCTTAACCCGATCAACACCAAATGCGGAACATCCCTGGATATGATAAATAATTCATTGTTAGGAACTACTCGGACATCCAATGAACCTGGTCCTCTGTCAAATTGTCAAAAAATAGTACCCATTCTGTAGCATTCTCTGATTGGGCAAACCTATCTGGGATAAAGGTCATTATTTTGGGGTGGTGGAAAGCTATGTGATCATTCCATGGTCTCCGTGGAAACTCTTGGCAGTATTGGCCTCTTTGGAGATGTTCTAGCAACCAAATCTGCAGCAGCAAGTTACAACCCTCGAAATGTTTAAACCCTTTCTGGCAACGATCCAAAGCCCGATGTATTTCTGTTATAATCATAGGAATGATAGTGTACATTTGTCCCTTGATTCCCTCCATTAAGGCTTTGGTTACCATGGCCAGTCTGGTGTGAATCCTGTCCATTTTGCTTGGAAACACTATCATATCCAGAAAGCAGACGATGAACACGAAAACCGTACGATGAATCCAACCTAGGGAAGTGACGGAGAACTCGTCATGAAAGATACGATAAGATTTGTTGTGTCCATATCGTTCATAGAGGAAGTCAAAAGGTATGTAGGACTTCTTCAGACATACCAAGTTGTCATTCTTTCTTAGGCCCATCATTTTCAGAAACCCCCTGGGGGTGCGATTTTCCGGTACCAATAAACCGGGGCTGTCCCAAGGTAATCCGGTGAATCCCCCTATTTCCTCCAAAAGATGAGTCATTTCTATGTTGCCAAAACGGAATATGGCCCTTTCTTCATCCTAGAACATAGTAGCAGCCTCGATCAATGTGTTGTTTGATTGGATGTCTAATAAGGAAGGTAAGTTCCCGAGGACCCTTTTCACATGATTTTTATCGCTTGACGAAAGGTCTTCCCACTAATCTAGCAATAACGGTGGTATGTTTCGGACCATGCCGAACCTGGGGACTTCGTGCCTCATTTTCTGCAAAATAAACAAGGTTAGACCCTTTTCCCCTACGGATTCGACTATTTATACATTAACGATTAGCATATCGGCATTTATTTCTCCAAATAATGTACTGATCGTGGTTGCGTACGTTGGTATTATGGAAACCCCAATGGACTTTGGACAAGGACTTCCTTAAAGGGTTATTATGCGGACAACATATTAACCCAGTCTAGGTTTGACCATGATGCATGTACTGTTATTATCAGAGTAGGGTTTCTATAGAAGTCTAGATTGGTACCCTCAAACGGACAACTTGAGGGGGAAAGGCACGGAACCGTCGATTGCACGGCTGATCGACTAGTTTTACCACAAATCAGCCTTTCCAAATGCAAAAAGGGTGATATAGGAAGAGCGCAGACACTCATCAAGTGTTGCTATGGTATTAATTACGCACGAGTGGAATATGATGTTGAGCATGTATTTATGCAAAAGAAAATAACATGTTGTCAAGTATTTTCACGATAAATAATGATAAAATGCGGTATTTATTAATTGTAAAGGCATTTAAGAAAGAAAACAAGGAGAAAAGTCAGCTTCCATAGTAAAGGCAATAAAACAGGAAAGAGAAATCGAATGAGCATTAAAGAAGATAGGAAATTAAATTTACATAGAGTGGAGAGGGAAAGGGGTGTGCAAGTATTAACGAAATAATAAAGATATGCTTAAAGACTAATTCACAAAACAGGTTCGTTATGGTAAGATCCTAAAGATAATCCCCAGCAGAATCGCCACGTTGTCGCGCCCCCTTTTTCTCGAAAAATCGGGTTTCGACATTTTTGGGACAACTCCTTTTGATTGGGTAAGGAATTGGAATTGAGAGAGTCGCCACCTAACGGATTAAGGTGCGTTAGGGCACCTAGAGAAGATAACTCATATTATACCAGTTTACATTACCAGAGATCGGGTAAGGGCTCAAACTACCTTGAGGGGAAGGTGTTAGGCACCCCTCGAGGTCCACAACGGTGGGTCCCGGTCGAACTTAAATTAAGCGAATTAGTCTAAGGAAAAGTAAAGAAAACTAATTAATAGGGATGTGGGTCCTATATTTTTTAGCCTATAGGATCACCTCGTGCAATACTTTGTAACTCCCTCAAGTCGAGGTGTTACTCATAGTATTTAGTGCGCACACTATCATCTCCTACTACCCGATTACTATCGTTAAGTTGTTACCTAAGGCTCTAGTTGATTCTAATTCGTTTCCTACGCGTGCACTACCATTCCCTTACCTATGGCCCTGGAGGCATTAGGACCTCTATTTTGGGTGGTTCTAGACTAAACCTCATTTTCTAAAAATTGTAATGACTAAGCAACAAACAAAACAATTAGGACTTTCAGATAAAGGCAGATATGGGCTCATGTTGACCTCCACACATAAAACAGCAAATGCACGCAATTGATTGACATGCTTTATTAATCTTAAAGTCCTATAGGCAGGATATCTATGCGAGAACACCAATATACAGAAGCAGTTTCATTAAGGTGAGTGTTAGGACCTATCGTTTGCCTACTTATTTTATTCAGTAAAATATCTGTGCATTTCAAGCAGTAACGAATCACGGTTTTGAATCCAGAATTGATATTAAGTCCTGTAGGCATATTGTCTAAGTGATTGGCAAGGGCAATAGTATTCAAAACCAATTAATAGAACCCTATAGGCATTATATCTATTATTGAACTGATTTTAACCCTATAGGCATGATTTCTAAGCGCAAACTGATTTTAGCTTTATAGACATGTTTCATAGCCTTGTATTTCCTTTTAACCCT
Source organism: Nicotiana undulata (assembly GCA_005239495.1). Taxonomy (NCBI): domain Eukaryota; kingdom Viridiplantae; phylum Streptophyta; class Magnoliopsida; order Solanales; family Solanaceae; genus Nicotiana; species Nicotiana undulata. Next base: position 7,017 of record ML290842.1, on the reverse strand, counting down.
ATAGGCATGATTTCTAAGCGCAAACTGATTTTAGCTTTATAGACATGTTTCATAGCCTTGTATTTCCTTTTAACCCTATAGGCATGCTTTCTAATTATTGAACTGACTTAAATCCTATAGGCATGATCTCTAGGTTTGAAATTGATTTTAGTCCTATAGGCATGATATCTATTACTGAATTGATTTAACCCTATAGGCATGATATCAATTAAGCAGTGTATGGGCAGAAATTATGCACATTACCATAAAATAATCGAATCAAACATTGGGGTCCTATGGGCATGATTGCTAACACATATTTATTGGACACATTAATGCAACCTATAAGAAGGATTTCTAATATGTAATTTTAATCCTATAGGCAGGATTTCTAATATGCAATTTTAATCCTATAGGCCGAATTTTTAATATGCGAGCATAGTACAACACTCATACGATTTTAACAAAGATGATGTAAAAACAGGGTTAACAGGACAAATGAAACCTTATTGGTAGGATTTCTACCCGAATAAACCAAAATAAAGACCATTCCCAATTTTACTATATACCTCAGGATCTGTTCATTACAAACTTATTACAGACCAAAGTGATGAATGAATTACATAATAGTAATAAGATACGCTATAGGTAGCCTTGACTAGGCCCAAATAAACTTGGGAACCAGGCCTTCAAACCAATCAATTTCGAGGCTTATTTCATAGGCACAGCATAGCCAATAATGAGTGATTCACCCATAGCACATATAGAACCAGGTTTCCAGTGTGTCAAAGTTCCCAAGGGCCTCAGCGACCCAGGTCAATGCTCACAACAAAACCAAATATTCATAGATGATTCAAAATAGATTAGGAATCAGTTCCTAGTGTGTCAGAGTTCACAGGAGTCTCACATGGACCCTGAGCAGTGCTCACACTGGGGTGGTTAAGGATAGAACCTAAGGGACTAAGAATGGAAGTTTTAAAATAGTGACAACAAAAAGGAAATAGGGACAGATTTTAAAACAGTGTTGATTTCATAAGAAACAAAGTTTAGAACACAAAACTTGTAGACAGAAAAACAAGCAAGGTTTGCAAGGTGCATAGTTTCAGACAGGTTAATTCAGAACAGTCCTAATTACACTAAGTGTGCATGCTGACATTTAGGACAACCTTGTTTAATCACATAAACAATCAGGCAAAACACTCAGATTATCACATGAATTCAGAGGGATACCAGACATGTTAGCAAACAAATTTACAGGGCACATGAATTAAGTAACAACACAAATCTGTAAAGTTACTATAAATTAACTAATTTCATGCTGATAGTATCCCAAGGATGCAAAGTTCAGAACAGGTGCAGGTTTAGCAAACAGTGTGCATGGACAAGTTAAACATTAAGCTAGCTTTTAAGAGGATTCATATTATTCAAAATATACCCAATTCTTAAATTAACAGTATTAACTATAGGATTAAAAGAGAATCGTAGAAGCATAAAGGCAGAATCATACTCAAAATTTAAACATGTTGGTCGAGCAACACATATTATGAAAACATGGAGAATGAAATGACAAGATATTGTGGCTTACCAGTTAGGCAGGAAAGCAAGAAAGTATACCACGATAGTTAAGTCCAAAATCAATTGCTCTTGGCTTTCAGCCGACCAAGAGCAGAAACAATGAGCAAAGAGAATTAGAGTAAATGAATCTAAGTTTTAGTGAGAGTATTTTGAGTTCGAGTCTGTCTAAAGGGTAAAGGGGAGAAGGGTTTAAATAGTGTTCAATTAGGCAAACAAATAAGGGAAAAAATCAAACACATATAAACAAGGAAAGAAATTAATCACAGAATCAATGGAAGTCTAGTTTAAGGATAGATAATACAGAGCTCAGTCAATTAACCGGGAATAATGGCGAGTAATCAGGCGATTAACACTTAGAATAAGGAAAGTATCATATAGAATCAATTAACAGTCAGTTTCAAGGCAAATAAGGTAAAGAAATAAATAAAACATAAGGAAAGAGTATCAGAAAATCAGTAAAAGTATCAAACCCTAGTTATAGGTAAACCACAAAATCGGCAGCAAAATAAGGTACATAATGCATACAATGAACGTAGACAGGAGGTTATTCAAAAAGAAAATCAAAATCGAACCAGATTTGGTTCAATTAATGCAGATCTGAAACCCTAATTTGGGTAAGCCATAAAATCAGCAGAGAAACAAGGACAAAATAATCACATACTAAGTACAATAGACATAGACAAGAGTTATTCAAAAAGCAACAAAGAATCGAACTAGAAAAAGATCTGAAACCCTAATTTAGGGCAAATAAAGGAAATTAACAGGAATATCCAGATTCACGCACAATGAAGTAAATATAGACGAGATAATGCTAAAAATCAAAGTTTGAACCAGTTTAGGTTCGAATCAAAGAGAATCTTAAACCCTAACCTTTAGGTCTAAGTAAGAATACACAAGAGATACGCAAAATAACCGTACTCACAAAGAACACGGGATGAACACAGACGGAATACACAATAGGTTAAGGATTTTGAACAAACTTTGGTTCGATATTTACAGGATCTGCTTGCCATTTTAGGCAAGCTATTACGTAACACCAAAAGGGGTAGCCAGTAAGGAGGAGGTCCAAATAAGGTAAGGAATCAACAATTGATTCCATTATGGGGTTGGAATCGGAGAGATTAGGGTGATGACGGCGCTAGGGTTTTGAGAGGAGAGGGTGAAGGAGAGGGGGAGAGTATAGAGAGGGCGGGATAGGTAAAATGATTAGGGTTTAGATGGGTTAGGTTAATTAAAAAGGGGTGGAGTGGTACGAGTTGTTGATTTTAGGGATCAACGGTTGTGATTTAATAAGGGGTTGGGGTCAGGGTTTTAAACGGGTATGGGTCTAGGTTAATTGATTTTGGGTTGGTGTATTGGGCTGGGGTAATTGGGTAGTGTATAGGTCCGAAATTGGTTTTTTAGGGGCTAGATTTTAAATACCCAATTTAACACATAAATAATTTATAAAAAATAATTAATAAATAACAAAAATATCACTTGTGCATGAAAATAATTTAAAATAATTACTTAACATTATAAAAATATACAAAGTAATTTTTATTATAAATAATGTAATTATATATATATATATATATATATATATATATATATATATATATGAGTTATTATTGTAATATATGCAATTTTAACCTAAGGATGCAAAATACAATTATAATAAGTATATAAAAAATATTTAAAGCTTAATACGGATATAGATGATGAAAAATAATCATAAAAATTATTTATGATACAAATAATAATTATTTATATAATAAAAATGCAGGAATAAATTGATTAAAAGCCTTTAAAAATTACAGAAAATTATGAAAAATACTTGATGATGCTCATGCACTATTTTGAAGGTATATATTAAAAATATATGAGGGAAAAATTGGGTATAAACAATATGTATGGACTACAGGAAGATGAACAAGGTGACCCGAAAAGATCATTTCCTATTGCCTTTTCTTGATCAGATGCTAGACAGACTTGCCGGGCGGGCCTACTATTGTCATGGATGGGTACTCAAGATATAATCAGATTCTTATAGCCCCAGAAGATCAAGAGAAAACTACCTTCACATGCCCGTATGGGACCTTTGCATTCTCTCGGATGTCGTTCGGATTGTGTAATGCACCCGCTATATTTCAGCGATGCATGATGGCTATATTTACGGACATGGTGGAGGACTTCATCAAAGTCTTTATGGATGACTTTAGTGTGGTTGGAGACTCATTTGAAGAATGTTTGCAAAATCTTGACAAGGTTCTAGCCCGATGTGAAGAGACAAATCTTGTGCTTAACTGGGAAAAATGTCACTTCATGGTCGATGAGGGCATTATCCTCGGCCATAAGATCTCAAAAGATGGAATTGAAGTGGACAAGGCTAAAATAGAAGTGATTTCAAAGCTACCTCCTCCGACTTTCGTCAAGGGAGTTAGAAGTTTCCTTGGGCATGTGGGGTTCTACTGTAGGTTCATCAAAGACTTTTCCAAAGTGGTGAACCCCCTATGCAAGCTATTAGATAAGGATGCAAAATTTGATTTCAATGAAGAGTGCATGAAGGCCTTTGAACTCTTGAAGCATAAATTAACAACCACTCCAATCATTACCGCACCAAATTGGAGCTCACCCTTTGAGCTTATGTGCGACGCAAGTGATGTTGCTGTAGAAGCGGTCTTGGGGCAACGGGTGAACAAGATATTTAATCTGGTGTAATATGAAGCAAAACTATGAATGATGCCCAGGTTAATTATACAGTGACGAAGAAGGAATTGTTGGCAATTGTGTTTGCAATTGAGAAATTTAGGCCTTATCTCATTGGCGCCAAAGTGATTTTTTACACTGATCACGTGGCGCTCCGGTATTTGATGACAAAGAAGGACTCCAAATCCAGACTGATGAGATGGGTTTTTTTGCTTTGAGAATTTGACTTCGAGATCATTAATAGGAAAGGAAGTGAAAATCTGGTTGCGGGTCATTTATCCCGTCTAGAAGAGTAAGGGAGGCCAAAAGATGGTATTGAAATTAATGATGCTTTCTCGGATGAGCAACTCCTATCGGTTTCTATGAATTATATGCCTTGGTTTGCAGATGTTGCCAATTTCCTTGTTACCGACATTGTCCCGTGTGAGCTCTCTTCTAACCAAAGGAAGAAACTCAAACGGGACAGTTTGAACTATTATTGGGATGAACCCTACTTGTTCAAGATTTTCAATGATGGAGTTATTCGCAGGTGTGTCCCAGAGGAGGAGAAAATGAGCATACTTGATGCTTGTCATTCCTCTCCCTACGGTGTCACGCCCCAAAACGGAAGGATGAGACCGGCGCCTAACCGAATGATCTCGGTCAGGCGGACCTGGTTTGCCTTTCCTACCCAATGCGTTGCCCCGTGTCTACAATATACATTGTTCCATATGAATTAGCCAATTTAAGTTCAAAGTACGATTTACAACATAAGTTCATTTCCTCTTTTAACTTTCAACATTTGACAATCCAAAAACATATATATAATACATACAACTTTTCCAATACGGACCACGATTTCGACCGAACACAGCTACTGCACAAAATACATGTATACAACCCACACAGTGTCTACGGAGCCTCTACTAGGAGATTTACATAAACCTGTCGGCAACAAGACCCCGGCTATACCTTTTACAACATAAGAAAAAGAGAGTGATATAGTCCACACACGGTCCCGTGAGGAAATGGAGCTCACCAGAACTGCTGAAGAGATGAAGACGAGGAACCGCTAATGGCGGACGGAGCTACCTGCTATAGAACCACCTACATCCATATAATAGATGTAGTGCCCCCGATAAAATGGACGTTATTACCATTGAATAGTGCTAGTATGTATAAACAAACTTCACTCTAAGTAAAATCAAGCAATTCACAGATAGAAGGCAGTCAACAAACCAAACAGTTATTGCACAGAGATACAGAGAATCACAAATGAGATTTTCACAGATTCTTATTTCAACACAATCATATTCCACCCTTATTACTTCTCAACAACCCATCCTTATTTCTACCGGTTGCGGCGCGCAACCCGATACCACCGGACTATCATATTTCAGCCTTATTATGTTCTGTTGCGGCGCGCAACCCGATTCCGCCGGACAATCACATTTCAGTCTTATTACGTTATGTTGCGGCCAGCAACCCGATCCCACTGGACAATCACATTTCAGTCTTATTACGTTCTGTTGCGTCGCGCAACCCGATCCCACCGTACAATCACATTTCAGCCTTATTACATTATGTTGTGGCGCACAACCTGATCCCACCGTACAATCACATTTCATAGCAACAATAACTGCCCACAATTCAATCACAAGGATTTTCATCAACAAAAATATAAATTCATTACAACCAACAATCCGTATGAAATCAAAACCACAATAATCCTTGCCAAACAACGAGTCATATACGATATTGCCATAGTCAGTTAGTTCAATTAAATCAATCCACAACTCATTTTCATCACTTGCCATACAGCTCTTAACACTTAGATACATTCACACATTTGGGTTCGTTCTCATTCTTTCATACCAACATATTCAAGCATTTAACGAACCTTACACATTATAGAGTAATCACAAAGAAATCACCTTTCACAATTTCAAGTAGCATGGTAGTATGGTGATCAACTAAAATGATCATAAAATAGAATCTTACGCCTCAATACATTAGAACAACCAATTCACGTATGCTCAAGCAAGAAACTCATACTGAATGCTCGGACACCAACAAGGTGACTCTACGAAGATTAAAGTTAGCCATACATACCTCGAGTCGAAATTCCCTTTAATTTCTATCACAATTCACCAAACCGTCTATCACCGTCAATCTAGTTCACAATGCGACACATTTACCTTAGAATAAGGAATCTTGAATTTATTTGGACATTTTATCAAACACTATGTGATACCTTAGATTAACTAAACCCTTTTTAGTGAAAGATTACTCTAACTTGCTTCCCTTTACTAGGTTATGGAAGATCATTCACATGCATGCAAGGTCTCAACTTTCATTCTCAAGAACCAACCTATGTGTGTTTTATTCTTAACGAAAATCTGAGAGTTTGGGGAAATAGGGTGAAGACTTACCTCTTATAGTGAAGAAGATGAAGATTACTCGATAATTTCTGGGCCTGAGTAGAGATGATGGACCAATTTGATGAAGAAGAAGACCTTCTCTCACTAAACCCACTCTCCCTTCTCTCTATTTTAGTCAGATAGGTGTTAAAAATGAAGGGGAGGGGTGTTTTATTAAACTAGGGGTCGGGTTTTAAAATCAAAAATTAGAAGCCCCGAAGCAGGAAATGCGGTCAGGAATGCGATCACATTCCTGCTATGCAGTCTGCATTCATGTCGCATAGATGGCCCTCAGCTGGGCCAAAAGGGAAAACAGGCTGCCCAGGTATGCGACCATTATGCGGTCCGCATACCTGTTATGCGATCGCATAGTGCG
>ML290841.1:0-20991 GCA_005239495.1 Nicotiana undulata | reverse complement strand
AGGCAACCTCACAATCACTCTGCCCATCAGGCAACCTCACAATCACTCTGCCCATCAGGCAACCTCACAATCACTCTGCCCATCAGGCAACCTCACAATCACTCTTCATAAGCCCCGCGGGCATCACTCAATCGGTACCGGCGCTCACTAGGGGTGTGTTACAGACTCTGGAGGGGCTCCTACAGCCCAAGCGCAATAACAAGCCACAACATGGTATAATTCACACACAATATAGGCCCGCAAACTCACTCATATCATATCATCCTCACAATATAAGCCAGCAACCTCACTCAGTCAGACAGTCTTAATTTTCCCTTCAGGCCATAATATACCGGGTTCTCGACCCATAAACAGTATTTCATTTTCAAGAAGTAGTATCAAAATACTCTGAGTGTCAAAACAATTTCACAGAAAAGACTGAGTGAAAAATCATAACATAGCAGTGAGGAAAATAGTAAAAACATCCCCCAAGGGGTAAACAAATCGGCACTAGGCCCCAAACATGGCTTACAGCCCAAAACATATCATAATGTATAAATACTATTTAAGCAAAGGCTTAAAAATCGGTTTCGCAACTCAATAGTCGCCTAAATAGGAAACATGTTCCAAAGTTTCCACCTTTTTATTTCAAAACCCGTGAAAGGGTGCATAGTCCGGGGTTTCATACCCTCAGGACAGGATTTAAAGACATTACTTACCTCAAACTAGCCCGAAAACTATTCCGCAATGCGCTTGCCTCTCGAATCAACCTCCGAAGGCTCCAAATCTACCAAGTTCAGATTTTTATCATCAATATATGCTTAAGGAACGAATTCCAATTGAAAAATGTCGAATTTAACTCAAAAATCCGAAACCGGTCAAAACTTGGCCCCCGGTCCCGCGTCCCGAAACTCAAAATTTTTTATAGAAAAGTTTTCTTCATCTTCCCACGAGTCCGTACATATAAAGAACACCAAAATCGGAGTCCGTTTGACCCCTCAAATCGACCCTTGAAGGTCTCATAATCTCATGCCCCAAAATCCCATTTTTCTACTATTTTTCATGAATTAAAGGCTGGGATTATGGTCTATAATCACCCATAATCGAGTTTTAATGACTAGAACACTTACCTCAATAAAAAACAAGGATTTCCCTCTTCAAAATAGCCCCCAAGAGCTCTTTTCCGTACAACAATGGTGTAAAAAGGGGTTTAGGTCGCGGAGGAAATATTTAAATACTGCCCAGTTATTTGTTCTCCGCGATCGCAGCTTTTTCCCTGCGATCGCATAGTGTCCTCACTTCGACCTCCGCGATCGCAGCCCCAGGCACGCGATCGCACAGTGCTTTTGACCAACGACCCCACGCGCCTATAACAACCCTACGTGATCGCACTCTTCCTCACGCGACCGCACTGGGTTACCTGCTTGACCTCTGCGATCGCGGGCACACCTATGAGATCGCAAAGTGTAAATTCTGGCCCCTCTTAAAATGCTCTATGCGATCGCGGCTCTCTTCACACGATCGCAGAGAGTAAAAATCTGCTGCACTGACACCAGAAAACCAGCAATTGCTCTAAGTCCAAAAATATCCGTTAATTACCCAAAATAAATTCCGAGCCCCTCGAGACCCCAACCAAACATACCAACACCTCGCATATGATCATTCAAACTTAGTTGCACTCTCAAAACACCAAAACTAACATCAAAACACCACATTTACATCGAATTCAAGCCTAAGAACTTTGATATTTCTAAATATCACCAATGATGCCGAAACTATCCAAATCAACTCTGATTGATCTGAAATTTTGCAGACAAGTCCAAAATGATATTACGAATATGTTCCAATGGTCGGAATTCCATTTCGACCCCGATAGCCTATTTTCCACTACCGACCGGAATCGCCAAAAACTAACTTTCGCCAATTCAATCCTAATTCTACACCGGACATCACAAAATTATTCTGAGCATACTCCTAGGTCCCAAATCACTTAACGAAGCTATCCGAGCCATAAAATTTGTATTCTGAGGTCGTTTACCAATAAGTCAACTCTCAGTTGACTTTTCTCATTTTAAGACTATTTTTAAGGACTAAGTGCCTGAATTCCCATTTAACCATTCTGATTCCAAGCCTATCGACTCTAAAACATTAATAACAGAATAAGCAATCTATAATAAGTCAATAACAATAGTTATAATGCAGGTTTTTCATAACGACAGACTGGGTCGTTACACTGCCAAACGTTCTTTTGTATAAGTCGTGGTTGATGATGTTGTATGTGGTTTCTTGCATTCGAAGCTTCTTGTCTTCTTTTTTGTCATATGGGAGCACTCTCTCCTGCAAATATGATATAATACGGTTACTCTAGTCCCAAGTTAAGTTTACAAAGTGTGCCTCAGTTTGGTCTATTGACGAATGGATGCGGGTAACCACGTTTTCCTTTCCGCTTATATTCTTAGTGGTTGCTGCTAATTTGGCGAGGTCATCTGCCCCAATGTTTTGTGATCGAGGTATCTGGTCGAGTTGACATTCGTCGAACTCCGGCAATAGCTTATGAATATCTGTTTGGTACTTTTGCAGCCTCTGTTCTTTGATTTGGAAAGTCCCTATGACTTGGTTGACGACGAGATGTGAGTTACATCGGAGGATGAATCGTCGTGCTCCATATTTGAGAGCTAGTTTTAGTCCAGAAATATCAGCCTCGTACTCGTCCTCATTGTTAGTCATATCGGGACACCGTATGGACTGGCCGATGACTTCGCCTCTTGGGACCTCGAGTACGAGTCTCGATCCAGATCCTGGCGTGTTGGAGGCGTCGTCATGTATAGGGACCATAGGTCGGGTAACTTGGGAGAGGTACGAGAAGCTTTCTGCTCGACCTCATGCATTATTTTGGCACTAAAATAGGCGACGAAGTCGGCAAGAACTTGTGATTTTATCGATGTTCACGGCTGATATGTTATATCGTGCTCGCTTAATTCGATGGCCCACTTGGACAATCTCCTCGACAACTCGAGTTTATGTAAGATACTTCTTAGGGGGGAAGGTCATGATCACCGAGATGGAGTGGCATTGAAAATACGGTCTAAGCTTTCGTGAAGCTACGACCAATGTCAGGGCCAGCTTTTCGAGGTGAGGGTACCTCATTTCGTCATCGACCAGGATTTTGTTAATGTAATAGATTGGAGATTGCGTACCTTTGTTCTCATGGACCAACACTGCACTTACTGCGATGTCTGATACGACCAAGTAGATTAAGAGGCGCTCTTCGGGTTCTGCTTTGGTGAGTAGCGGGAGGGGGGCGAGGAAAAGTATGACTTTAGTTCTCTTAGGGACTCGATGCACTTGGAATTCCATTGGAGTCAGTTTTCCTTTTTAAGTACGTTGAAAAATTTGTGACATCTGTCGGAGAATCGTGAGATAAACCTTGACAGGGCGGCTATACGACCGGTCACCTTCTGTACTGGTTTCTTACTGGTCAAAATCTCAGGTATTCTCTCTATGGCTTTGATTTGGTCGGGGTTGACCTTAATGCTCTCTGGGACACCAGAAAACCGAGGAACTTCCTAGAGGTCACACCGAAGGCACATTTTTTGGGGTTTAGCTTCATACTGTATCGCCTTAGTATATCGAAGGCTACCTTCAGGTGGTCGATGTGGTCTTATTTTCTTTTTGATTTGACAAACATATCGTCTATATAGACTTCCATTGTTTTTCCAAGTTGGTATTTAAACATCTTGGTGACCAGCCTTTGATAAGTCGTTTCTGCATTCTTCAACCCGAACGGCATGACTCTATAGCAGTATGTCCCTTGGTGGGTGATGAAAGTGGTCATTTCTTGGTCCTCCTTCTCCATGAGGATTTGGTTGTAAGTTGAGTAGGCGTCCAAGAAACTTAATAACTCGTGCCCTGTTGTTGCGTCGATGAGTTGGTCAATGTGAGGAAACAGAAAGGAGTCTTTCGGGCAGGCTTTGTTCAGGTCCGTGAAATCCATGCACATGCGCCATTTCCCGTTTTTATTTTTCACCATGACCACGTTGGCGACCCATTAGGGGTACTTTGACTCTCGGATGGACCTGTTGGCGAGTAGCTTTCCACCTCTTCACGGACGGCCTCATTGATTGTGGCGTTGAACTTTCTTATGATTTGTCGTACCGGTGGGTAGAGTGGATCGGCGTTCAACTTGTGTGTAGCAATGTCTTTAGGGATACCTAGCATATTTGCATGGGAGAAAGCAAACAAACTGGCGTTGTCAATAAAAAATTTATGAAATGTACCTGGTTCTGAGAGTTTGTGGCCGATATAAGCCTTTTTGTTATGGTCGCTGCTATCCAGTTGGACGGGATCGAGGTCTTCCACCGTTGACCCTGTGGCTTCCACGATGTCGAGGTCCTTGATGATGTGTTTTTGTTTGTCGAGTTCAGGACCCGATTCGGTGATTACTATGCTCTCGAGTCCTTTCCTTTTAATTGTTGGGTGTATGTGCAATCTTGGGCGATGTAGTAGCATTCTTGGGTTGTGCGTTGTTCACTGCAGATGCTGAATATTCCCCATTGGGTAGGAAACCTGATGACCTGATATAAGCTGGACGGGATGGCCCTCATGGCATGTATCTAGGGTCGCCCTATGATGGCGTTGTAGGATGTGTCCTGTTTCATGACATAAAATGTTGTTTCGAGGGTGACGCCCCCGGCTAGAACGGGCAACGTTACCTCTCCTGAGGTTCGTTCGACAGCATTGTTAAAACCTGTTAGTGTTATGCTCCATAGTACTATCTTGTCCTTGAGTCTTATTTGTGTGAGAACCCGATAGTGGATAATACACGTGCCGCTCCCGTCGTCTGCCGTGATTTTTTTAACATCAGTATCTGAAATACGTAAAGTAATGACAAGAGCGTCGAAGTGAGGAAATTTCAAACCGTGGGTATCTAACTTATCGAAGATGATACTGTCTTCGAGGTCATCATACCGTTCATGGGTGATCTACCGCTTCAGTTTGTGTGTGGTGGTGAACTTCACGTGGTTGATTTTTGCTTCGTCGCCTCCGCCGATGATCATTTGGATGGTGCGGGCGGGGGAGGGTGGCTTTGGAGGACCTTGATTTTGATCTCGCCTGCGGCCAAAATTGGCTCTTCCTCGGTCGCTCATCAACTCCCTTAAATGTCCTTGGTGAATCATGTTCACCACCTCTTGTCGTAGGGGTATGCAGTCCTCAGTCTTATGGCCTCGCTCCTGGTGGAACTCACAGAGGGCATTCAACTTTCTAGAATTTGGGTCGGACTTCATCTTTTGCGGCCACTTCACCTTAGGGACGAGCTTCTTTAGGGCGTACACTATTTTTGAAGGGAAAACACAAAAGTTGCGAGCAGATAAAAGTGGAGGCATACCTCTTTCGTTTCGGTGAGTCCCAGTGTGCGTCCTGGACGACACTTCAGTTTGGCGGGGAGGCGGCGGGATGGCCGTTCTGATATATGGATGGTGCCTTTCTAGATTGAGGCGTGGACCTGAAAGATCTCTTCGGATGTCATTACGGCGGTCTTTCCTCGACTCCGTTTGGAGTGAAGTTAGCCATTGAGTTGGACCGTTGAGGTCGTCCCCGTCTGTTCTCACCTCGGCACAGTAGGCATTATGAATTTCTTCCCAGGTGGTGGGAGGGTATTTCATGAGTCTGCTTAACAACTTTCAGGTCGCCCTCGACCCGTTCCTGTTTAACACATTTTTGAAAGCTGCTACTGTGTAATGACCCGGTCGGTCGTTACGTAGAATCTGCATTATATTTACTGTTATAACCTTGTCATAGGTTGGTTATACTATTTATGATGTGTTAGAGTCGGTTGGCTAGGGTTCAGAATGGTTTTAGTGAGAATTGAGACACTTAGTCTCTAAACATAGCTTTATAGTTGGAAAAGTCAACTAAGAGTTGACTTATTGGTAAACGATCTTGGAATTGGGATTTTATGGCTCGGATAGCTTCGTTAGGTGATTTTGGACTTAGGAGTGTGTTCAGAATATTTTTGTGATGTCCGGTGTAGAGTTAGGCTTGAATTGGTGAAAGTTAATTTTTGGCGATTTCCGGTCGGCAATGGAAAATAGGCTATCGGGGTCAGAATGGAATTTCGGAAGTTGGGACAGGTTCGTAATGTCATTTTGGATATGTGTGAAAAATATCAGGTTAATCGGATGTGTTTCGGATAGTTTCGGCATCGTTGGTGGAATTTAGAAATTTCAAAGTTCATAGGCTTGAAATTGATGTGATTTGGTGTTTTGATGTTATTTTGGGTGTTCCTAGAGTGCAACTAAGTTTGAATGATGTTATGGGATATGTTGGTATGTTTGGTTGAGGTCCCTAGGGCCTCGGGTGTATTTCGGATGCTCAAACGAGCACTTTTGGACTTGAAGAGATTGTTGGTTTTCTGGTGTTAGTGCAGCAGTAATTTGTTCAACGCGATCGCGTGGCAATTGATGCAATCACGTAGAGTAAAGTTCGAGGCAGGCAAAAGTTGTGCTACACGATTGTGTAAAAAGGTTTGTGATCGCTGAGCTTGGGCAGGTTGAATTGTGCGGTCGCGTGGAGCTTCTTGCGATCGCGTAGTGTAAATGAGGGGGTGCGTGAGGAAGTGAAATTGTTCTTCGCGATCGCGTGAATGGTTTCGCGATCGCAGTGAAGTAATAGTTGGGCAGTATAAATTAAATCAGTCTGCGACCTTTGCCCACTTTTCCACCATTTTTGAACGGGAATAGAGATTTGAAGAGGAAAATGATTGTTCTTCATTGAGGTAAGATTTTTGGACTCATTAACTCGGTTGGTGTGATTAAAGACCTTATAAACATTGTTTAATTAAGGAAAATTAGTGGGAAAAGGGGAAAACTAGGGTTTGAGTTTAAGAGACCTTTTAGAGGTGATTTGAGGGGTCAATCGGACTCCGATTTCAGAGTTCTTTATATGTACGGACTCATGAGATGATGAGGATCGTTTTGGTATAAAGTTTGTTGAGTTCCGAGACGTGGGCCTGGGGGCCAGGTTTTTGCTAATTTCGGGTTTTGTGCATAAAGTTGATATTTTTCGATTGGGTTTCATTCTCCTAGCATATTTTGATGTGAAAAATCTAAACTTGATAGATTTGGAGCATTCGAAATTTGATTCGAGGGANCAAATACAACTGAAAAAGACTACTAGGAATTTAGACTGACGGCGTACCTGAGCACTCATGCCTGCAGACCCCTCGATTCTCTTTCTATGACTACTCTGGAAAAGAAAGTCTCACTACTCAATGGCTTTCGATCTTCTTTCCCCCATATAGATATTGAATAGAACGAGTTCGCTTCATGATTTCGTGACATACCAAATAAGGGATTGTTAGAAGAAAGCTCCTATAGTGGACAGCTATAGCCCTTTGTATAGGTTGGGTGCTTGTTTAAGGCCATAAAGTGCTCGCTTGAGGCGGCAAACAGAGATAGAATGATTTTTGAAGATGAATTATCGGCACCTTGAACTGTACTATCGGAACTGTGCTCTGAAGATTGATTTAAAGTAACCCAGTCAGATGTCTCAGAAAGGGTAGTGATCTCCCCCTGAAAAGTATCACGACCATAAAGAGAAGAAAAGGGAGATTGCATGTTGATAACAGAAAATGGCAATCTGTTGATGGCGTGCACGAATTGGAAATTTGGATATATGTTCCTTTTGAGGAAACTATTGAGTTGCGAACGGGATTTTAAAGCATATGTTAAATAATATTACTATGTTTTGATATATTTGGGTTGTAAGCCATGTTAGGGGCCTAGTGTCGATCTGTTTCAACCCCTTGGGGGCTATTTTCTGATATTCTCATTATTTTGATCATGATTTTACACTCAGTTCTTCTTGTTAAAATTGTTGACACTCAGATTTGTTGAAATTATTATTTCTTGAAATGAAATACTGTTTTGGGTCGAGAACCCCGTTTATTTATGGCCCGGGTGGCATATTGATAGTGTCTGACTGAGTGAGGCCGAGGGACAATATTGTGATGATATTTATGATATGAGAGAAGTCGAGAGCCTCAGTGATTGATACCATGATTTGGCTTGTTTATAGCGTTTGGGCTGTAGGAGCCACTCTGGAGTCTGTACACACCCCCAGTGAGTGCAGGTACCTACTGAGTGCGAGTGCTGAGAGCGAGTGCTGAGTGACGAGTGATTGGGAGGCATGAGTGATTGTGAGGTGTTGAGTGACTATTACTGAGTGATGGTGAGGTGTTGAGTGACTGATTATGAGTGATGATTTGGCCCGATGGGCAGTTTATATTGATATTATACTGAGTTTTGATTTTGATTCGTTTCATATCTCAAACTGATATTACTGAGAGTTTTACTGAGAATCATTACGGAAAATATACTTGTTCAATGGAATTTTACTGAAATTGGTTTTCACACTTATGTATTAAATGTATACTTTGTGGAGACTCGGTGTCTTACTGTTTTATGGATTGGTGTTTTGTGCTGTGTGTTTCTTATCTTCAGACTTGATTTATTTTCGTTACTACTGAGTTGGCGTACTCATCATTACTCCCTGCACCTCTGTGTGCAGATCTAGGTACTGGTTCTGAGCAGTAGTCACTTGCGTTTGTTCGACATCAGCTTTTGGGATTTCGAGGTAGTTGTCCAGCGTCCACAACTTCTCCATTCCTTTCCTTCATTAGTATTAGTATTTTATTCCGAGACATGGTTTATGACATTAGCAGTGTTAGTTTTATTCTTAGATGCTCGTGATCAGTTTACTCCAGTTCTAGGAGATTTGTTTAGACTGTCAGATTATATTATGCTTGCTTAAAGGCTTAGATGAATTTTTATACCTATTTTGCTGGTTATTAATGATTTGAGAAATTATATTAAAATAAATGTGTGGTTATGTGATGGTTGGCTAGCCTAGTTCCACGATAGGCGCCATCACGACCTGTTAGGATTTGGGGTCGTGACAAGTTGGTATCAGAGCACTAGGTTACATAGGACTCAACGGTCATAAGAAGGTTTAGTAGAGTCTTGTGGATCGGTACGGAGACGTCTGTACTTATCTTCAAGAGGCTACAGAACTCGTAGGAAAAATCTCATTTTCTTGAAATCTTTCGTGCCATTCTATTGGTCCTTGAAATCTAAACTATTGTTGTTTCATTCTCTCACAGATTGTGAGGACACGCGCTACTGATCAGGGTGACCAGACACTAGCCAGACCCACAAGGGGTCGAGGTCGTGGTGGAGTTAGGGGACCAGCCCGTGTAGCAGCCGAGATAGTACCATAGGATCCCCCTACTATTCAGGATCAGGTTCCCACCGAGGGTGCTCCAGCGGGACAGGCTCATACACCGGCAGTGCCTATTGTCATTCCGGGTCTTCAGGAGACCCTGGCTCAAATCTTGACAGTATGCACCAGTTTGGCTCAGGCAATTGCTATGTCTACTACTGCCACTACATCTCAGGCCGGGAGAGGCACTCAGAATCCAGCTGCCCGGACACCTGAGCAGGTTGTACAGGGTATTCAGGCATCGGGGGCAGTCCCAGCCTAGCCGGTTGCCCCAGTTCAAGACTATGTGGTCCCAGCTATGCCCGAGGATGAGCAACGCAGGCTGGAGAGGTTCAGTAGACTTCAGCCACCGACTTTCAGCGGCACAGAGAGTGAGGATGCCCAGGGTTTTCTGGATAAGTGCCAGAGGATACTCCGTACTGCTGGTATTTTGGAGACCAGTGGGGTCTTGTTTGCTATATTTCAGTTTGCTGGTGCTGCTTTCACTTGGTGGGAGGCATTTGAGAGGTGTAGGCCGGTTGGTTCAGTACCCCTCACTTGGCAGCACTTCTCCACGATCTTTTTGAAGAAGTATGTTCCTCAGTCCCACAGAGAGGAGCAGCGCATGCAGTTTGAGCAGCTGCGCCAAAGACAATTGTACACAGTACGAGATGCGATTTTCTGAGTTATCTAGACATGCTTCTAGGTTAGTCCCTACTAATAGGGAGAGGATCAGGAGGTTTGTAGATGGTCTCACGTATCAGCTTCGATTTTTTATGACCAGGGAGAGAGTGTATGGAGCTACATTCGAGCAGGTTGTTGACATTGCTCGGGATATTGAGTCGGTTCGTAGGCAGAAGAGTGAGGAGAGGGAGACCAAGAGGCCTCGGGGATCAGGTAGTGTCAGTGGTGGCCCTTCCAGAGGGCAGTTTCAGCACAATAGAGGTCGTCCATTTAGACCTCCTCAGCCATCTCGCCCAACTTATAGTGGCGCATCTTCGGGGCAGGGTCCCCGCAGCTCTTATCCGGGACGTTCATCTTTTGGTTCCCTTCCAACTTAGAGCTCCTCCAGAGCATCATCATTTCAGGGCTCTTCTATGCATGGTTCATCCGGTGGTTATCATGGTGGTAGGGGTTCTCTTCAGTCCCCATCTCCAGCTCCAGGTAGTTGTTTTGAGTGTGGAGAGTTTGGACATGGGTGGAGGAAGTGTCCTCGTCGTCCTGGTAGTTCATCTCAGTAGAGGGTTCAGCCCTCGACTTCAGCCCCAGTCACTTCGCCACCTATCCAGGTAGCTAGGGGTGGTGGTCAGGCAGCTAGAGGCCGCCTTAGAGGGGGAGGTCGAGCTGGTGGAGGCCAGCCACGTATCTATGCACTCCCAGCTAGGCCTGGTGCTATTGCCTCCGATGCGGTGATTACAGGTACTATCTCAGTTTGTCACAGTGATGCTTTGGCTTTATTTGGCCCTGGTTCCACGTACTCTTATGTTTCGTCATATTTTGCTCACTTTCTGAATATGCCCCGTGAGTCCTTAGTTATATCTGTTCATGTTTCGACTCCGGTGGGCGATACTATAGTTGTGGACCGTGTGTACCGGTCGTGTGTTATTTTTATTGGGGGTCTAGAGACCCGAGTAGACTTGTTGTTACATAGTATGGTTGATTTTGATGTGATACTGGGCATGGATTGGTTATCCCCGTGTCATGCTATTCTTGATTGTCACGCTAAGACCGTGACTCTGGCTATGCCCGGAGTTCCGAGAGTTGAGTGGAGAGGGTCTATAGAGCATGTGCCTAGCAGAGTGATTTCTTATTTGAAGGCTCAGCGTATGGTTGAGAAAGTATGTGAATCTTATCTTGCTTTTGTGAGGGATGTTAGTAGTAAGACTCCTTCTGTTGATTCTGTTCCCGTGGTCCGTGATTTTTCGGACGTATTTCCTGCAGACCTGCCAGGCATGCTACCTGACAGGGATGTTGATTTTGGTATTGATTTGGTTCCAGGCACCCAGCCTATCTCTACTCCACCTTATCGTATGGCACCAGCGGAGTTGAAAGAGTTGAAAGAGCAGCTTTAAGAACTCTTAGATAAGGGGTTCATTCGGCCTAGTGTGTCACCTTGGGGTGCACCGGTGTTGTTTGTGAAAAAGAAGGATGGATCTATGTGCATATGTATTGATTATAGATAGCTGAATAAGGTTACGGTGAAGAACCGGTATCCTTTGCCCCGTATTGATGACTTGTTTGACCGGCTTCAGGGAGCTAGAGTGTTCTCTAAGATTGATTTGAGATCCGGGTATCATCAGCTGAAGATTCGGGATTCTGACATTCCGAAGACTACTTTCAGGACCAGATATGGTCATTATGAGTTTCTGGTTATGTCATTTGGGCTGACCAATTCCCCAGTCGCGTTCATGCAATTGATGAACAGCGTGTCTCAGCCTTACCTTGATTCTTTCATCATTGTGTTCATTGATGACATCCTATATTCTCGTAGCCAGGAGGAGCATGCTCAGCATTTGAGGGTTGTGTTACAGAGGTTGAGAGAGGAGAAGATTTATGCAAAATTCTCCAAATGTGAGTTTTGGCTTGGTTTAGTAGCTTTCGTGGGGCATGTGGTGTCCAGTGAGGGTATTCAGGTTGATCCGAAGAAGATTGAGGCGGTGCAGAGTTGGACCAGACCGTCCTCAGCTACTGATATTAGGAGCTTCCTTGGTTTGGCGGGATATTACCGTCGCTTTGTAAAAGGGTTCTCATCTATTACTTCGCCTTTGACCAGATTGACCCAGAAGGGTGCTCCATTCAGATGGTCTGATGAGTGTGAGGAGAGCTTTCAGAAGCTCAAGTCAGCATTGACCACAGCTCCAGTTTTGGTTTTGTCTACTGGTTCGGGTTCTTATACAGTCTACTGTGATGTTTCTAGAGTTGGCTTGGGAGCGGTACTGATGCAGGACGGTAGGGTGATTGCCTACGCGTCTAGACAGTTGAAGGTGCATGAGAAGAATTATCCAGTGCAAGATCTTGAGTTAGCTGCCATTGTTCATGCGTTAAAGATTTGGTGCCATTATATGTATGGGGTACAGTGTGAGATTTTCATCGATCATCGTAGTCTGAAGTATCTGCTGAAGCAGAAGGACTTGAATTTGCGTCAGAGGAGGTGGTTAGAGCTTCTCAAGGATTATGACCTCACTATTTTGTATCATCCGGGGAAGGCCAATGTAGTGGCCGATGCCTTGAGTCGCAGAGCCGAGAGTTTGGGGAGTCTAGCTTACCTTTCAGCAGCAGAGCGACCTTTAGCACTTGATGTTCAGGCGTTAGCGGGTCAGTTGGTGAGATTGGATTTGTTAGAGCCTCTGCGGGTATTAGCTAGCATGGCTTCCCGGTCTTCTCTTTATGATCAGATTAGAGCAGGCCAGTATGATGACCGACACTTGTTAGTTCTTCAGGACAGGGTCCATCGAGGTGATGCCAGAGATGTGACTATTGGTGATGATGGGGTTATGAGGATGCAGGGTCGTATTTGCGTGCCTAATGTAGATGGTCTTCGAGAGTTGATATTAGCAGAGGCCCACAACTCGCGGTATTCCATCCATCCGGGTGCCGCGAAGATGTATCGGGATCTGAGACAACAGTATTGGTGGAGGCGGATGAAGAGAGATATTGTTGAGTATGTAGCGCGGTGTCTCAACTGCCAACAGGTCAACTACGAGCACCAGAGACCAGGTGGATTACTTCAGAGGTTAGATATTTCAGGGTGGAAGTGGGAGTGGATCACCATGGATTTTGTAGTTGGGCTCCCACGAACTTCGAGGAGTTTTGATGCTATTTGGGTCATTGTGGATCGGCTGACCAAGTCCGTGCACTTCATTCTTGTCAGTACTACTTATACTTCGGAGCGGTTAGCTGGTATCTACATCAAGGAGATTGTCTGATTGCATGGAGTTCCGATTTCTATCATTTCTGACAGAGGTACTCAGTTCACATCTCAGTTTTGGAGGGTCGTGCAGAGAGGTTTGGGTACTCAGGTAGAGTTGAGCACAACATTTCATCCTCAGACCGACGGACAATTGGAGCGGACTATTCAGATTTTGGAGGACATGTTGCATGCCTGTGTGATTGATTTTGGGGGTTCATGGGACCAGTTTCTGCCACTAGCAGAGTTTGCATATAACAACAGCTACCATTCCAGTATTCAGATGGCCCCGTATGAGGCTTTATATGGTAGGAGGTGTAGATCTCCGGTTGGTTGGTTTGATCCGGGTGAGGCTAAGCTATTGGGCACAGATTTGGTTCAGGATGTGTTGAATAAGGTGAAGTTGATTCAGGAGCAACTTCGCAAGGTGCAGTCTAGGCAGAAGAGTTATTCGGACCGGAAGGTCCAGGATATTCTTTCATGGTGGGAGAGAAGGTACTGCTGAAGGTGTCATCCATGAAGGGTGTGATGAGGTTCGGGAAGAGGGTAAAGCTGAGTCCCCAGTTCATTGGGCCTTTTGAGGTGCTTCAGAAGGTTGGAGAGGTGGCTTATAGACTTGCTTTGCCACCCAGCTTGTCGAGTGTTCATCCGGTATTTCATTTGTCGATGCTCCGGAAGTATATTGGTGACCCGTCTCATGTTTTGGACTTCACCATAGTTCAGCTCGAGGGTGATATGTCATATGAGGTTGAGCCAGTGGCCATTTTGGGTCGTCAGGTCAGAAAGTTGAGATCTAAGGATATAGCATCAGTGAAGGTACAGTGGAGAGGTCAGTCAGTGGAGGAGGCTACTTGGGATACCGATCGGGAGATGCAGAGCATATATCCTCATTTGTTTGAGACTCCAGGTATGTTCCTAGATTCGTTCGAGGACGAACGTTTGTTTAAGAGGGGGAGAATGTAATGACTCGGTCGGTCGTTACGTAGAATCTGCATTATATTTAATGTTATTTCCTTTGTCATAGGTTGGTTATACTATTTATGATGTGTTAGAGTCGGTTGGCTCGGGTTCGGAATGGTTATAGTGAGAATTGAGACACTTAGTCTCTAAAAATAACTATATAGTTGGAAAAGTCACCTGAGAGTTGACTTATTGGTAAACGATCTCAGAATGGGGATTTTATGGCCCGGATATCTTCGTTAGGTGATTTGGGACTTAGGAGTGTATTCGGAATATTTTTGTGATGTCCGGTGTAGAATTAGGCTTGAATTGGCGAAAGTTAGTTTTTGGCGATTTCCGGTCGGCAGTGGAAAATAGGCTATCGAGGTCGGAACGGAATTCCGGAAGTTGGGAGAGGTTCGTAATGTCATTTTGGATATGTGTGCATAATTTCAGGTCAATCGGATGTGTTTCGGATAGTTTCGGCATCGTTGGTGGAATTTAGAAATTTCAAAGTTTATAGGCTTGAAATTCATGTGATTTTGGTGTTTTGATGTTATTTTGGGTGTTCTGAGAGTGCAACTAAGTTTGAATGATGTTATAGGATATGTTGGTATATTTGGTTGAGGTCCCGAGGGCCTCAGGTGTATTTCGGATGCTCAAACGAGCACTTTTGGACTTGAAGAGATTGCTGGTTTTCTGGTGTTAGTGCAGCAGTGATTTGTTCATCGCGATCGCGTGGCAATTGATGCGATCGCGTAGAGTGAAGTTCGAGGCAGTCAAAAGTTGTGCTACACGATCGCGTAAAAAGGTTTGCGATCGCTGAGCTTGGGCAGGTTGAACTGTGCGGTCGCATGGAGCTTCTTGCGATCGATGTGTAAATGAGGGGGCCCGTGAGGAAGTGCAACTGTACTTCGCGATCGCGTGATGGGGTACGCGATCGCATAGGTCAGAGAATCTGAGCATCGCGATCGCGTGGCCTATGTTGCGATCTTAGTGAGTAAAGTTGAGGGTCAGTGGGTTATGTTCTTCGCGATCGCGTGAATGGTTCCGCGATCGCAGTGAAGTAATAGCTGGGCAGTATAAATTAAATCAGTCTGCGACCTTTGCCCACTTTTCCACCATTTTTTAACGGGAATAGAGCTTTTGTAGAGATTTTGAAGAAGGAAACGATTGTTCTTCATTGAGGTAAGATTTTTGGACTCATTAACTCGATTGTGTGTGATTAAAGACCTTATAAACAATGTTTAATTAAGGAAAATCTGTGGAAAAGGGGAAAACTAGGGCTTGAGTTTAAGAGACCTTTTAGAGGTGATTTGAGGGGTCAATCGGACTCCGATTCCAGAGCTCTTTATATGTACGGATTCGTGAGATGATGAGGATCGTTTTGGTATAAAGTTTGTTGAGTTCAGAGACGTGGGCCCGGGGGCTCGGGTTTTTGGGTTTTGTGCATAAAGTTGATATATTTCGATTGGGTTTCATTCCCCTAGCATATTTTGATGTGAAAAATCTAAACTTGATAGATTTGGAGCATTCGGAAGTTGATTCAAGGGGAAAACGTGTTGCGGAGTAGCTTTTTGGGCTAGTTGAGGTAAGTAATGTCTTTAAATCCTGTCCTGAGGGTATAAAACCCCAGACTTTACATACTTTCACGGTTTTGGAGTGACGCACACACTGGATGACGAGTGTGGGGCGTGCACGAATTGGAGATTTGGATATATGTTCCTTTTGAGGCAACTATTGAGTTGCGAAACTGCTTTTAAAGCATATGTTAAATAATATTACTATGTTTTGATATATTTGGGTTGTAAGCCATATTTGTGGCCTAGTGTCAATCTGTTTTAACCCCTTGGGGGATATTTTCTGATATTTTCACTATTTTTATCATGATTTTACACTCAGTCCTTCTTGTTAAATTGTTGACACTCAGATTTGTTGAAATTGTTATTTCTTGAAATGAAATACTATTTTGGGTCGAGAACCCCATTTATTTATGGCCCGAGTGGCATGTTGAGAGTGTATGGCTGAGTGAGGCCGAGGGAAAATATTGTGAGGATATTTATGATATGAGAGAGGCCGAGAGCCTGAGTGATTGATGGCATGATTTGGCTTGTTTATAGCGCTTGGGCTGTAGAAGCCCCTCTGGAGTCTGTACACACCCCTAGTGAGTGCAGGTACCTACTGAGTGCGAGCGCCGAGTGACGAGTGATTGGGAGGCATGAGTGACTGTGAGGTGTTGAGTGACTATTACTGAGTGATGGTGAGGTGCTGAGTGACTGATTATGAGTGATGATTCGGCCCGAGGGGCAGTTTATAATGATACTATACTGAGTTTTGATTTTGATTTGTTTCATATTTCAAACTGATATTACTGGGAGTTTTACTAAGAATCATTTGGGAAAATATACATGTTCAAAGGAATTTTACTGAAGTTGGTTTTCAAACTTATGTATTAAATGTATACTTTGTGGAGACTCGGTGTCTTACTATTTTGTGGATTGGTATTTTGTGTTATGTGTTTCTTAACTTCAGACTTGATTTATTTTCATTACTGCTGAGTTGGCGTACTCATCATTACTCCCTGTACCTTTGTGCGCAGATCCAGGTACTGGTTCTGAGCAGTAGTCACTTGCGTTCGTTCGGCATCAGCTTTTGGGATTTCGAGGTAGATGTCCAGCGTCCACAGCTTCTCCATTCCTTTCCTTCATTAGTATTAGTATTTTATTCCGAGACATGGTTTATGACATTAGCAGTGTTAGTTTTATTATTAGATGCTCGTGATCAGTTGACTCCAGTTCTGGGAGATTTGTTTAGACTGTCAGATTATATTATTCTTTCTTAAAGGCTTAGAGGAATTTTTATACATATTTTGCTGGTTATTAATGATTTGAGAAATTATATTAAAATAAATGTGTGGTTATGTGATGGTTGGTTAGCCTAGTTCCACGATAGGGGCCATCACGACCTGTTAGGATTTGGGGTCGTGACATACTACCATCCCTTCTGATACGTTTGGCAGGCTCATTCTTACTCTGTTGAACCGGGCGAGGAAGTCCCTAAGTCCCTCTCTAGGCGATTGTCTGACGATGAATATGTCATTCACCCTGGCCTCTACTTTCTTGGCCGTGGCGTGGGAGGTGATAAACTTGTCGGCCATTTTCTCGAATGTTGTTATTGAATGTGTTGGTAACTGTGAGTACCATGTTAAGTCTCCCACTGTTAGGGTTTCGCCAAAATTCTTTAGCAGCACCGACGGTACCTGTTCTTTCGAAAGGTCGTTGCCTTTTACCGCCGTGACGTAATGAATGATATGGTCTTCGGGGTCTGTTGTACCGTTATATATCTTCAAATATGGTGGCATTTTGAAGGTTTTAGGTATGGCATGTGGGGCTTCCTCCTCGTTATACAACTATTCAACGAAACCGGCCGACATCCCGTTTCGGTAGAAGTTTCAGGGCGCCCGGTATCTTATCGACCCTTTCTTGGTGCTCCCTCATTTGGTCGCGGAGCGCTTTATTATCGTTCTCCATTTCTTTCATTTTCTTCATAATGGATGCAAGCGCATCATTACCTACATCGACAACGGTGTGAATGTTACCTGCTAGGAGAGGAGCGCGATGCTCGTTGCTGGTTGTTGTGGTGTTCGCTCGTGCGATGCTCCTACTTGCCCCTTGAACGGGTTTGTCGAGTATGTTGTTTAGAGTACTTGTCAACCATGCCTCTAGTAGTTTTTTCACTACTGGTGGAGTTTCCTCGGTTGTGGACATGGAGGCCCCCTCTCACGTGAAGCGGTTACACTCCCATGAGGGGGAGGTGAGTCACTTCGCCTGGGTGAGGCACTCGACGTCACATTCTCCTCGTCTTCTCTGTCAACCTCGTTGATGGTGCTTAAGAGGTCGGCAGTGACATCCATTACTGCTTTCAGTCTTTCATCTCCTTTTCCTTCCATTGTTAGTTCGTGCAAAATAGGAAAAAGATGGATGTTGTTGTTTTTTTAGATCTAGAAGAAACTAAGATTTTAACTAGAACCTCCCCACAAACTGCGCCAAATTGTTTTACCAAAAAAGTGTTAAACCTTTCTTAAACGGATTGCTGAGAAAGTAGATGGTGAATCCTAGTTAAATATAATAACTACTAGATCTGAAATATAGATATATTGATGAAGTAGGACCGTGTCCGATATTATTGAATGCCAACTACAAATGCCCAATGATAACCAATGAATGTAGCAATAAAAGCACGCAGTAAATGTAGATAATGGCAATAAATGTAATAAGAAAGAGTTTATCACCCAAATGTTAGATGACTTGGATGATTCCACTTTCTGATAATAACGTGAGCTAATAGAAAATGAAGGTAGACAAGGAATTCTTGGATCTAGTGAATAAAAGATGTGTATTGAGCAATGGAATTAGTGGACAAGTGTATATTCTTTGTAGTCAACCCTTTACAATGTGTTCTTCTCAGAAAAGTGAAGATCCATTTTTGTTCTTTATCTCTTCCTATTTATAGAGGATATTCCTAAGAAACCCTAAAAAGTACAACTGAAGGAATATTCAATGGAATATTCCCTATCTCTATTCTAAAACTTATTCTAACGGTTGCTTTCATACGTTCTTTACACGACCTTGGCGCTAATCCTTCTTTAAGTGACTCCTCGCCATTGAGCCGTGATCGGCTTTGACCTCGACCACATCTCGTCCATTTGCAGTCATTAAGTTCAGCCAAATTTTGACCAATACAGTACATACTAAGATTTAAACAAGTTTTAAGGGGGGAAATTGAGCTGGTTATCGGTTTTATATGTTAAATAATCAATCAATTATATCTTAATCCCAAATTATTTGGTATTAGTGATTAACTAATTATCTGTATATTTTCTGTTCTATTTCATTTCAGTGTCACTCTTAAATGTTTCAAGAAGAAGATATAAATAAAAAGAAATGAAAATTCGGAGAGAACTAAGACAATCTTAGAAGTATTCTAAGTCATACATCAGGCCAATTGCGATGGATATTGAATGCAACTATGGCTTAGGTCATCTTGAGATCTGCACTCATTCTGCAACTCATTAAACATCTGTTTTATTTTTCAATTGTGTATTTTCATTTATGAATATTGAGGAGGGAGGCTAATAATATATCAAAACTTCAGAAAGTCAAAAGTAGAAATGTACGTTTGCCAATACTTATTTCATCTCAATTTTGAGCATAGCAATTACGCAGTAACGTTTACCCTTTTGTTTTGGCCCCTATCAAGAGAAATGACGAAGAAATAGTCTAATTTGTGAAGTTTTGTAATTACACAAATATTTTTTCTCACGTAAAAGTGATAAACCCTATCCGTCAAGGTGACTTTACTTTTATAATAGGTAAATATTTGTGGTTTTAGTATTGTAATAGATAAAATTCAATTAGTTTAATGTGTATACAATTATCTATGTAAATTATTATCACGAATTCACCGTTACTTCGTTCTAAATAAATGGTCAAGATTTTCTAAACTGAAACTTATTTTTAAATTGAAATGGAATATTGACGTAGCTAATCTTTTGGTGGAGTAATTATTTGGAGTAGTTTCGGATTTAACGAAGTTGTAAGTTCGGAGTTTGACAGCAAATCATGGATTATTACTACATATGGAAAAGAAATTTTCACATTAGTTTCGGTGTAATTAATGTGAATCAACGAAGCCTTACTATGGCCGAAAGATAAATGTGAAGATATTAAATATTGGGTTCTAATAATCCTGAGATCAGCATAATTCAATCTATATATCATTAACTAGTAGCAATTATTTTGCCATTAGATTTAAAATTGTCATTTGATTTGTGAGTAACCTGCATTTATTTTGCCATTGAAATTTAGTAATCAGATATTAGTGGATTTCTTTCTGTATTTCGTCACTAATAAAAATTACTACTGTACTAGCTGGGCAATGTTAGTAGTCTGTATTTGTAAAACAATTCTGGAGAAAATAAATAATATAAACAGAAATGTAAATGAAATAACAAAACCAATTCGAGCCCACTGAATTCACAATGTTTCCTTAAGGAATTTAATCCTCTCCTAGTACCCAAGGTTATGGATTATTTCCTTCCAGGATAGAACGAATTACACACTGGTGTAGTGGTACTTCAAACCCCAGTGTTTCAGCGAACACAAAGTTTGGTTGCAAATCACACTTACTGTTGCTTTCTTTGAAGTTAAAAATGCAGAAGGAAGGAGGAGAACTCAGAAATTAGTATGTAAAATCTGAGAGAATGAACTTGTATTTATAGCCAAAGTTGGGCTGAAATCTAAAGAGGTGAAACTCTTCAGAATGGTTGTTTTTGCAAAACGGCTATAGAATAAATGTCATGACATAATTGGCTATTTACTCAATAATAAAGAGGAAAAATTGAAGGGTAGTTAATTTTCTGTTAAAAAAACAGAAAACTGAATATTGGATAACTGAAATGGATTTAATATTAATATTTATTTTAATATTAATATTTTGTTATTAACCAAATATTTAATAACATTTCTGTTAATATTTACTATTAACAAATAAATTTGGTCCAAAAAATCAATCAATCAATCGATCATTTGACCAAATCTGAATCCGAATCCGAAGCCGAGGCCGAGCCGAGCGAGCGACGACGACGACGGCGTGAGGCTTGCCTTCTTCTCAACTTTTTATGAGCTAGAAGAAGATCAATTGCTTATATACCCATCAAAAATATTTTCATCTTCCCATGTGGGACAATCAAGGAAGGAACATCAAATATTACTCAAATATTTTATTTTTCCCTTCATTTCCCATTCACCCTATTTTAAGCTATTAATGCTTTAAAACTCAACAACCCCCCACATGAATGGGGAATGGCTATATCACGGAAGTATGCATGAAAAATTGTGTGATTCGCA
>ML290839.1:0-46874 GCA_005239495.1 Nicotiana undulata | reverse complement strand
TCGGCACGGAATGTCCCCTCGTGCATAACCTCACAATCACTCGGCACGGAATGTCCCCTCGTAACACTCGGCACAAAATGTCCCCTCGTGCATAACCTTACAATCACTCGGCACGGAATGTCCCCTCGTGCATATACAATAACACTCGGCACGGAATGTCCCCTCGTGCGTGTAAATAATCAATGATCAACACGGCACGTTCCCTCATGTGATGAGTAACAAACACTCAGCACGGCATGTCCCCTCCTGCATATAAATAATAAACAAAGCAACAATATAATGTAAAAGTCAACACTAAGAAGTCTCAAGTGCATGGAAATACTCAATACAGTTCTATTGCCCCGGCAAGGGGAAATCATCAATTACAAACTCAACAAAATGCCCGACAGGGGTCTCAGCTATAACCAACCTCGCATCAGAAATACAATTTCAACAGTGTAAGCCTCAACTAAAACAAATAACTCAATAACTTTCCACGTCATGAAACAACCTCAAGGTATCACTTTTAATTCATCAATTACTCATAGAGCGGGGAATATTAAGAACACCGTAGGTTTCATCACAATTGACTCACGGGCATGCTTGACCGCAACATATAGGCACTNGCCAAACACTTACCTCGGCTCCAGAAATGCAAGTCAAGCCTCAATCACAGCCTTCCCTCTCGAATCCAACTCCGAATCGGTGATATCTAGACATAATGGATTTATTAACATCAATAAATACTCAATAAACCAATTCCCAAGCCTAATTATACATTTCATACTATTCTTCCAAGAATACTAAAATTCGACCCCAGGCCCACACGTTCGGATTTTCGAAAATTCATGAAGGAATCAATTACACGGAGTCTAAGGATAGAAGTTATGTAATTTATACAAGAATTCATGGCCTAACATGGAAAATCCCAAAATCCTCAAGAACCCTAAAATTACTACCTAATTCTATGATTTTTAGATGATTTAGTAGTGAATTTAACTAGGAATTAATGTTAAAACTAGAAGTTTATGGGGTTTAACTTACCTCTTACAGTGGGTGGTCGTGGGAGGTGCTGCCCAAGATTGGTTTCTATCTAATGGAAGTTGATGGTGGGTAAAATGAAGAAAAACCCGTAATTTGGACACTTAAAAGGGGCTGGCAACAGTGATTTCCGCACCTGCGACCTTGGGACCGCAGGTGCGGTCCCGCACCTGCGAGAAAATCACCGCCCCTACGGAAAAGTGCCTGGGACCCTGGCGTCGCACCTGCGGAGAGGGAGTCCGCGCCAACGGTCCTGCTCTTGCGGCCTAGAGCTCGCACCTGCGGACTTTGAGCAAGGGGCTGAGGTAGCGCCTGCGGAGAGGGGGTTTCCGCACCAGCGGACCCGCCCCTGCGGGATTTGTTCCGCACCAGCGAAGGCTCCACACCTGCGAGGCTGGGACCACAGGAGCGGTCCCGCACCTGCGGCTGGGCAACCGCACCTGCGGTCACACCAGCAACAGCTGCACCAGCAGTTGTTTTAGCTGGTTTTTGGCCTCGCACGATGTCCGGGAGGCACCTGGGCCTACCCGAGCCCCCGTCCAAATATACCAACAAGTCTGTATTCATGATACGGACTCGCTCGAACTTCCGAAACATGGAAAACAACAACGAAACTCAAAATTCTCCCCAAAACCAAATTGAATCAAACTAAGAACTTGAAATTCTAGAATTCGCTTCAATGCGCCGAACCGGCCTAAACTACTCGGAATGACTTCAAATTTTGCAGACAAGTTATAAATGGCACGACGGAACTATTCCCGGTCTCTTAATTCCGTTCGGACCTCGGAAACATAAAATCACATTCCAAACCAAATTTCAAATTCTATGAGATTTCTCAAAACTTCATTAACTCCAATTTTCCTCATTTGATCTGAAACCAATCAAATCAAGTTCGTTTTACACAAAATTTCACAGATTGGACAAATAACATATAATAAACCTGTTTCGGGCTCCGGAACCATAATACGGTCCTGGTAACACGGTTTTCACTTAGTAATTCATTTTCAAATTCCTTTATTATTTCCAGAAAATAATTTCCTTTAAAAATTCATTTCTCGGGCTTGGGACCTCGGAATTCGATTCCGAGCATACGCCCAAGTCCCATATTTTCCTACAGACCGTCACATCACGGGTCCAAGTCCGTTTACCAAAAATGTTGACCAAAGTCAACTTTATTTATATAATTATCAAAAATTCCATTTTTCATCCAATTTCAATGTAAAGACTTCCCGGCTACACGCCCGGGTTGCGCACGCATATCGAGGTGAGATTAACAGAGGCTTTCGGGGCCTCGAAACACAGATTTAGCTAGAATTATGTTAGGATGACCTTTTGGGTCATCAGAATTGCATTGCATATTTACATTGAGACTGCGGGCTTAGACCTAAGACTTTCCCTTGCATTGCATTGCATATTTAAATTGGGACTGCGGGCTTAGACCTGAGACTTTCCCTTGCATTGCATTGTATAGTTGCATTGGGACTGCGGGCTTAGACCTGAGACTTTCCCTTGCATTGCATTGTATAGTTGCATTGGGACTGCGGGCTTATACTTGAGAATTTCCCTTGCATTGCATTGCATATTACATTGGGACTGCGGGCTTAGACCTGATACTTTCCCTTGCATTGCATTGTATAGTTGCATTGGGACTGCGGGCTTAGACCTGAGACTTCCCCTTGCATTGCATTGCATATTTACATTGGGACTGCGGGCTTAGACCCGAGACTTTCCCCTGCATTGATTGCACGATTATCTATTGAGATGGGACGGAGTTTTCGGCGGTTTATCATTGAGGGGATTTAGATTGAAAAGTATACATATATACACATATACATATATTGAAATATATAGCTGGAAGGCAATTATCTCCAAGAAAAGTTAGGTCCGAAGGACTTCTATTTTGAAAAGTATTTGCCTTGCGGGAAAATGATATTTGAATGAGCAGTTTTTGGGAAAACATATTTGAACAAATAATATTTGAAAAGCAATATTTAGAAAAAGTATATTTGAACGTTTCATATTTTTAAGGAACTATGCTTAAGGGTTTCCTCTTTACAATTATATATATATATATATATACATTCATAAAATTTTGTTCAAGGAAGAATTCCCTTCCCTATCTTCAAATCAATTATCATCTTAAGGTTTTCAATATAAAAATCACGATTTAAGGGTTTTCACTCAAAGTTTTGACAGCTTTACTGAGTTTATTGGCTAAGGCCTGACGTGAGTGAATTGATGCGGTGCTGAGTTTGAGTGTTTTATGGTATTGTGATTCCGTCTTTGGTTTGCATGTTTTTATTCCCTTCTTGTGTATTTTTGTTATGCCGCTCCGTTGCCTTACTCACTGCATTCCCTTCTGCTTTATATTTTCTGCCGTTAAACTTCATTAGCAGGTTTTAGACAAATATTTTGTTTCGATCATTACTGCTATGTCTCTTATTTATTAGACCAGTGGGTGTCCAGACTAGTCCTCGTCACTACTTCACCGAGGTTAGTCTTGATACTTACTGGGCACCGCTGTGGTGTGCTCATACTACTCTTCTGTGCATTTTTGTTTTGCATAGATCCAGGTATTTACCATTGCTACATGTGTGGATCTTTGCTGAGGAGACTCAAGGTAAATCTGTTGTTGCGTTCGCAGGCTTCGGAGTCACCTTCCTATTTATTCCGACTGTACTTGTTCATTTTTGGAAAGTTGTATTTAGATTGGTAGAAAGAATTCATACAGCTTATGACTTGTATTTACCGGGTTTTGGGAAATTGTAAATTCTGTCAAGATTTCATATCGAGACTGTTATATTTCCTTTATTACTATTGTTGTTCAATGAAACGTTAGGCTTACCTAGTCCCTAATACTAGGTGCCATCACGGTACCCAACGGAGGGAAAATTGGGTCGTGACATATTCCCTCAAGTCAAGATTAAATCAAGCACTTACCTCAAATTCGCAGACCACTCACTGCTCAATCACAACTTTTCCTTTAGATTCTTGCTCTAACCCGCTCAAATATAATCATAATCAGATTAATACCATCAACATTGGCTAACAAATCGAATTCCACAATAAAAACTTCAAAATATGCCAAAAATCTGAAATCGGTCAAAATCTGACCCCCGGGACCACATCTCGAAATAAGTCAAAATTGGCATAATCAAAATCCTAGTCCTCTCCCGAGTCTAATCATATAAAATTTATCAAAATCGGACTCTGTTTGGTCCCTCAAATCTCTATCTAAAACTCTCCAAAACTCAAGCCCTATCTCCCTCAATTTCACTTTAAAATCATAAATCGAATCCTAAAAATGAAGATGGATTCATGAAACACAACCAAAAACGAGTAAAGAACACTTACCCGAATCCTTATGGTGAAACTCGCCTCCAAAATCGCTCAAATCCGAGTTCCCCAACTCAAAATATGACCGAATGAACAAACTCTCGTTTTATATATTTTTCTGCCAGCTATTCTGCCTCGTTTCTCGTGTCAAACGATCCCAAAACTCACTTTTTATGCCTCAAATGGATTTCTTGTGAAATTCTAGTCATGTTAGGATTTTGAATCACTCAATTTGACCTTATAATGAAGGAGATATGTAGGTTTTGATATTTGCAAATAGTGCAGATTTTTAAATACGCTGTCAGAGACAATTTCGTAATTAATCTAAAATATCTGGCAACCTTAGTAAAATAACCAAATAATCCTCATACGATGTCCAAGTTTGATGATTCTTTTTGCTACGGGTCCGTAATGACGATACGGGTCTAATACTTCAATCAAAACAGAAACCAAAGCTTATTTGTTCAATATGATATCATTTATGCTTGAAGAAATGACATCGAAACTGTAACGACCCGACCGGTCGTTTTGCATTATCGGACCTCGTTCCCCTAAATGAAACTTCCCATAGCGGCTTATTGGGATTTATGACTTGCGGGGACAGGTGGTTCGGGATTCGGAAGTGTTTTGAGTGGTATGGGAACACTTAGTTCCTTAAGGTTGGCCTTTTTGACCAACTTTGACTTCGGTCAACATTTTGAGTAGACGACCTCGGAATCGAGTTCCGACACTTCCGGTAGTTTTGTATGATAATTTCGGACTTGGGCGTATGTTCGGAATGGGTTTTGGATGACCCGGGAGCGTTTCAGCGCCCAATATCGAAATAAGAGTTTCCTTAAGTTTGAAATTTGGTTCGGAACGTGTTTTTGTGTTATCGAGGTCCGAACATAATTTCGAGATCGGGAATAGTTCCATTATGTCATTTATGACTTGCCTGCAAAATTTGGTGTCATTCCGAGTAGTATAGGTCAGTTCGGCGCATTGTTATCGAATTCAAGAACTTGAAGTTCTCAAGTTTTGATTCTAGGGGTTTGAGGTGTGATTTTGAGTCTTAGCGTTGTTTTGAGTGTTCTGAAGGCTCGAGCGAGTCCGTATTGTGATTTGGGACTTGTTGGTATTTTTGGACAGGGGCTCGAGTGGGCCCAGGTGCCTCTCGGACACCAAACGAGGCCAAAAACCAGCTGAAAAAGTTGTTGGTGCACCTGTTCTGGTGTGACCGCAGGTGCGGTTTCCTAGTCGCAAGTGCGGGACCGCTCCTGCGGTCCCAGCCTCGCAGGTGCGACCCCCAGCGGGCAGCCAATTTCTCGCAGGTGCGTTCTCCTTTCCGCAGGTGCGGGCCCAGGCCTCCTTGTTCATTTTTGCAGGTGCGGTCCTTGAGTCGCAGGTGCGGAACCACTGTTAGGCAGTGTGTTTCTTTAAAACACGGGAAATGTCCATTTTTCCTCATTTCTTCCACCATTTGAGACCTTGAGAGCTTGGGAAAACTGCTTCACGACCTAGCTACTGATAAGGTATGTAAATTCCATCCTTGTGTTAGTTTAATACATAAATTACTAGTTAAATTAACCTTCTAAATTAGTGAAAATCAAGAATTGGGTAGTAACCTAGGGCTTTCGAGAATTTAGGGAGTTACCTGCGAATCGGCTATGAAATCAAGTAAAAATCATATATTAACGATCCTTAGGTTATGGGTGAGAGTTTCCTTTGTGAATTTGCGGTATTCGAGCGTGCGGGCCCGTGGGTGAATTTTGGAATTTCTTCAAGAATGATGAATTTACTAATTAAATAGGAGAATTTCCATACGTTGAGCATAAATTGATGTATTTGTATAATTTGGCTAGTTTTGAGTCCTCGGGTGTAGAGTTCGGAGTTTCTGGCGCGTTCTTGACCCGGAAAGTAGGCTCGGCACGAGGTGAGTCTCCTTTCTAACCTTGTAAGAGGGAATTGTCCCCATAGGTAATTATACATGATTTAAATGTCCTTATTTGTGGGGGCTACGCACGCACGAAGTGACGAGAGTCCGTGCGTAGCTACTATTATGCCATGTCGGGTAATTTTAGGACTCACGAGCATGCTTTTATTTTCCTTACATGTACCCCTAAATGTATTTTGAGTTGCTTATTGCCCTTGAATTAGCATGAGAATATTAGGAAGTTACGTTCAAAATTTCAGATGCTTAAGTTCTTGTTTGCAAATATAATCTCTATTGAATTCCTGAAGTTCCTGATAATTCTGTGTATGTATACGAGCACCCGCGTCGCATGTATGATTCGTGAGCGAGGTAGCCTTATTATTATGTCAACCGCGTCGCATGTTCGATTCGCGAGTGGGGTAATAGATGTATCTATGGTTCGAGCCATTCGACCCTCGGCAGTGCACATTTATTTTCATGATGCTTCGGCCGTACGTTTCAGCATACTATGTGCTGTATATTTTGACTGAGAGTCTTGTTGTTATCATATAAACTGCTTCATGTGAAAAGGAAAGGTTAGTTTATTTTATACTAGTGTGATATGACATGCAGAGGTAAATTGTAAATATATACTTGATATTTTCATGTCTTGTGATTTCTGGAACTGCTATCCCTGCCTAGTCTTCATTCACTTATATTATTACATCTTGACCCTAGTAAGTATCACGTCGACCTCTCGTCGCTACTTCTTCGAGATTAGACGGCATACTCACCGGGTACACATTTGTTTATATGTACTCATGCTACACTTATGTACTTAATTATACAGGCTATGAGGCAGGTGCATCTGGTTATCTGATCGGAGCTGCTCCCCTTGGCGATCCTCAGTAGCACTTTGGAGTTGTCTTTTGGCTATTTCTGTCCATTTACTTCAGACAGTAGCACAGTTATTCTACTTATTTTGTATATTCCACTAGTCCGCCCGTAGACTTGTGACACTAGGTCTTGGCACGTAGTAGATATTATATTTTGGCACTGTATTTATATGTTATCTACGGTCCTTCTGGTTGTGTTGATCTAAATTGGCTAAGTTACATGTTTTCACCTTACAAGATAACCTTAAAAATTGGCAAAGTTTCGAAATAATCTATCAAATAAGGTAATCTCGTTAGTAACACAAGTGTTGGCTTGCCTGACCCCGGCGTTGGGTGCCATCACGACCTGAG
The DNA here is from genome assembly GCA_005239495.1 of Nicotiana undulata. Classification (NCBI taxonomy): domain Eukaryota; kingdom Viridiplantae; phylum Streptophyta; class Magnoliopsida; order Solanales; family Solanaceae; genus Nicotiana; species Nicotiana undulata. The sequence goes on along the minus strand of ML290839.1, from coordinate 39,380 downwards.
TTAGGATTTTGGGTAGTGACAGAAACATTAGAAAAATGAGCACAACATAACCCAAACCTATTTGAAACTCACCCGAGACACTCGAGACCTCTACCAATAATTCAAACAAGTCATATATCATTACTCGAACTTATTCGAACCTCCAGAACACTCAAGACCACACCAAAACACCAAATCAACCTCGGATTCAAGCCTAAGAACTTCTAAACTTGCAAAATTCGCTAATGACGTCGAAACCTACCAAACCACGTCCGAATGACCTCAAATTTTGCACACACATCACAAATGACACTACGAACCTACCCCAACTTCCGGAATTCCACTCCGACCCCAATACCTAATTTTCACTATCGACCAAAATCACCAAATTTCTAACTTTCACCAATTCAAGCCTAGAACGGAGTCTTAGTTCATAAAATGACCTCGTGGGTTATCACACACTATCAATGACCGTTGATACCCAATTTTTCCCTTATATATTTTTAAATATACAAATATACCTTCAAAATAGTGCATGAGCATTTTTCCATAATTTTCTATAATTTTTAAGGGTTTTAGTCTATTTATTCATGCATTTCATCATATAAATGATTATTAATTTCATAAAAATAATTTTATAATGGTTTATTATTTAATTTTTCATCATTTATATCCATATTAAGCTTTAAATATTTTTATATATACTTATTTTGCATCCTTAGGCTAAAATTGCATATTTTGCAATAATAGCCCATATATATGCATAATTACATTATTTACAGATAAAATGAATTTTTATATTTTTATAATGTTAAGTAATTATTTTAAATTATTTTCATGCACAAGTGATATTTTTCTATTTATTAATTATTTTTTATAAATTAATTTTACTAATTAATTGGGTATTTAAAATATAGCCCCTAAAAACCCCAATTTCGAACATAGCCCAATTACCTACTCTACCCAACTACCCCAGCCCAATAACCTTAGCCCAAGACTCGTTAACCCAGACCCAGACCCGTTTAAAACCCCGACCCAATCCCTTTTTTAAATCATAGTCGTTGATCTCTAAATATCAACGGCTCAAACACCTCCCCACCTTTTAATTATAACCTACCCGGCCAAAGCCCTAATCATTTGACCAAACACGCCGCCCTTGTGTTCTCTCATCCTCTCCCCTATCCTCTCGAGAACCCTAGTGCCGTCACCTCAAATCACTCCCATTCCCAACCCCAAAATGGAATTAATCGTTGATTCCCTACCTTATTTGGCCCTTCCTCCTTACTGGCTATCCGTGTGGTGTTACATAATATCTTGCCCAAAATGGCAAGCAGATATGGAGAGATTCGAACCAAAATTGGTTCAAAATCTTTAACCTGTTAATTATTTCCGGCTATGTTCATCGTTCTTTCTTTGTAAGTACGAATGTTTTCGTATCTCTTGAGGATTCTTACTTAACCCTAAGGTTATGGTTTTCAGTATTTTTTATTCGAACCAAAATTGGTTTAAACCTTATTTTTGTAAGCGTTATTCCGCATGAATCTGCCTATTTTCGTCAAATCTTTTTTCTTACCCAAATTAGGGTTTCAAATCTTTTGTAATCGAACCAGATCTGGATCGATTCTATGTTTTTTTAATAACTCCCTATCTAGGTTCATTTTATTAAAACATGTGATCCTTTGCCTTTATTTTCTATCGATTTTTGGTTTACTTAAAACTCGGGTTTCAAGACCCTGTATTTTGGGACCAGATCTGGTTCGATTATGTTCTCTTTGAGTATACCCCTATCTGTGTTCATTCTATGCAGCATGTAACTCTTTGCCTTTTATTTCTGCCAATTTATGTGTTTTACCTAAAAATTAGGGTTTAAATGTTTCCTTCCTTATTGATTTTAAATGTTATCCTTTTTCGAATATGACTAAAACTTTCCTTACTTCTGTCTAATCTACCATGTTTTCTTTATTTTCTTACCTTATTTGCCTTGAGACTGGTTGTTAATTGATATTTTCTTTATTTTAAATATTACTCGCATGATTACACGCTGTTATGCCCTATTAATTGACTGAACTTTGACTCCATTGATTTTATGATTAATTTCTTTCCTTACCTATATGTGTTTGATTACTTCCCTTATTTTTCTGGCTAATTGAATATTATTTAAACCCTTTCCTCTCTCCCCTTTAAGACAAAATCGAACTCTAATACTCTCACAAAAAAACTTAGCTTTTACTCTGATTCTATGCTCATTGTTTATGGTCTAAGCCGGCTGAAAGCAAAGGCCAATTGATTCTGGACTCAACTATTGTGGTATACTTTCTTGTATTCTTTCCTAATTGGTAAGCCATAATCCCTTGTCATTTCGTTCTCCCTGTTTTCATAATATGTGTTACTCGACCAGTATGTTTGAATTCTGAGTATGAATCTGCCTTTATGATTCTATGACTTTGTATAACCCTATAGTTAATACTGTTAATTTAAGATTAGTTATTTTTGAATAGTATGAATTCCCTTATAAGCGAGCTTAGTGTTTAACTTGTCTCATGTATTGTTGGCTAATCCTACACCTGTTTTGAACTTTGCATTCCTTAGGGTACTACCAGCATGAAATTAGTTAACGTATCCTAACTTTGCAGATCTATATTGCTACTTATTCATTTGTCCTGCCCAACTTGTTCAACTTAACTGTTTTCCTTAACACTTCTTCTAAATGCTTATGTGATTAAATAATGGTTGTCCTAAATGTCAGCATGCTCACTTAGTATAATTAGGTCTCTTTTATGAATTAACCTATTTGAAACTATGTACTTTACAAACCTTGCTTGTCTTGATGAATGCAATTCTGTGTTCTGAACTTTGTTTCTTCTGAAATCAGCATTATTTTAAAATATGTCCCTACTTCTTTTTTGTTGTCACTCTTTTAAAACTTCCACTCTTAGTCCATTAGGTTTTGTCCTCAACCACCCCAATGTGAGCACTGCTCAGGGTCCATATGAGACTCCTGTGAACTCTGACACACTGGGAACTGGTTACCAATCTCTTGTGAATAATCTTCTAAATATGTGGTTCTTCTGTGAGCATTACCTTGGGTCCCTGAGGCCATTGGAAACTTTGACACACTAAAAACCTGGTTCTATATGTGTTATGAGTGAATCACTCGTATTTGGCTATGTTGCACCTATGAAATGAGTTTCAAAGTTGATTGGTTTGAAGGTCTGGCTCCTAGGTTCATTTGGGCCTAATGAAGACTCCCTATAATTTATCTTACTATTATTATGTAATTTATTCATTACTCTGGCCTGTAATAAGTTTGTAATGAACAGATTCTGGGTTATATAGTAAAATTGGGAAGGGTCTTTATTCTCTTTGGGCAATTCTGGTAGAAATCCTTCCCATAGGGTTTCTTTTGTTTTGTTAATCCTGTTTTACCTCATCTTTGTTAAAATTGTATGAGTGTTGTACTATGTTTGCATATTATAAATCATGCCTATAGGATTAAATTGCATTAGAAATCCTGCCTATAGTGTTAAAATTGCATTAGAAATCCTGCCTATATGTTGCATTAACTTGTCCAACAAACATGTGTTAGCAATTATTCCTATAGGACCTCAATGTTTGATTTAATTGTTCTTCTGGTAATATGTACAATTTTTGCCCGTATTACTACTCAATAGATATCATGCCTATAGGGTTAAATTAATTCAATAATAGATACCATGCGTATGGAACTAAAATCAGTTTCAAACCTAAAAATCATGCCTATAGGACTTAAGTTAGTACAGTAATTAGAGAGCATGCATATAGGATTAAAAGGAAATAAAAGGCTATGAAGCATGTCTGATGTTTATCTACGTCAATACCACACAGGGGGGGTGATTTGTGTGGTGTCCAATTTTCGCGTGCGCTTGTTATAGAAGGATTGAGTTCTTCTATGTGTTCCAACTCCTACTATTTGCGGAATAATATATACAGAAATTAAAGAACACAACAATTTTACGTGGAAAACACCTGGCTCAAAAGGTGAACAACCAAGACCTACTTCCTGTAGGATTTTCCCAACTCTTCACTAAATCAATGAGTCAAACAGCATTTGCAAAATAAACTCTTTTGTAAACCTAAGGATTACCTCTAATCCCTTTGTGAAAAACTAGCCTCTAGCTATTTGCGACAAATTTCAAGTTAGCTATAACTTGAACACTCAGTACCTATTACAATTGCTTCTAGATAAAGCTAAAAAAGTACAAGTTGTAATCACCTACTACAAATAAACTAGACTAAAAGATAACATACAGAACTAGTTCTTCCACCTGGTTCAAGTAGCTTCAGAGTCGCACACTTAATTCTCACACGAACTGCTTGCAAAATTGCTTTGGTAATTTTGCTCTCAATTATTGTTCAGCTTCTGCTTTTGTGCGCACCTGTACAATAAGAACACTTAACAATATATAGGATTAGCAGACAAAGAGATTCACTAGAATTCGAATGCTACTCTTCCTTGGTGGAAGATTTTTAGTTGATCTCAACTCCTTAAATCCTCCCTTATCTTGATTCTGTTCTTACTGAATAAGATCAGGAGATATCTCTTTAGATCACAGATTTCATTTTATCTCCTTCTTGTGCACCTCACGTGCCCTTAACTCGGCATATGTCTATCTCTACAGTGATGGACATGGTTCAACTTTGAGTTCCTTTGTCAATCTTCAAAACCATTCAGCTTCTTGGTCCAAAAAATTCCCCCTTTTTGATGATGACAAACTCTGTGCTTAGGCATGTAACCACTTTAATCCAACATTGACACTTTTTAGAGTATTAAGCATTTATCATAAAGAACCAGGTTCATTAGGTTATAAATATCATATATTCAAAGCATAGCACATCATCTTCCCCCTTTTGGCATCATCGAAAAGTTGCAAAATGTCAGAAATACCAGTTATATAAAAATTACTCATGGCCACTGGGAAACTGCAAGTGCAATCATTGATTAATTATCAATGGTAAACAAAGAATGCAAACTATCAAAGAAAGTGAGACAAAAATAAGAACAGAAACAACAAAATTCATTGATAGAAGCATAGTTCGACCACAATCCACACAAAGAAATAAAAACAGTTACCACCATGAGCAAAGAAAACAAAAAATCCCTAATCTGGGTCACTAAGGGTTAAAGACAGGCTTGATTACTAAGGCTGGGAAGGGGTAGAGGCTGGGTTTTTCGCTTGGAAAAGAGATAGCATATCCTTGAGAATTCCTTCATTCTTCTCCTTTTCTTTGGCAAGATCAATTTTGAGAGCATCCCTCTCAGATTCAACATCAGCCAGGCGATTCTTTAGCCTAAGAATTTCAGCATCCTTAGCCCACCCTCCTGCACAAATGCTCTGACTTTGCTGTTCACAGGCGTCTTTCTGGATGAACCAAGTTCATTGTCAGGAACATTAACAACATAGTCACAAGCCAGAAAACTGTTCTTGCCAAAATGGTCCTTGACAGTGGCCATTTCTGCCTTCTTCAAAGGTACCTTGTAGTGAGCCAGCAAACTCGTGAGGATGAAACCATATGGGATGGCATGAGCCTTTGAACCATTTACCACCCTGTCCAGCAACTGAATGATGAAGTAAGGCCAGTTGATTTGCTTTCCACTGTCCAGGCACTCCATGCGAGCTAAGTCCATGTAGTTTGGTATGTGCCTTCTCTCCTGCCTGAGCAGTACGCATTTGTTGATCAACACAAACACCACCTTGTAAGGGGGTTTCATCTCGCTCTTGTAGACTGCATTTGGTTCCACCTCTTCAGCATTGTCACAAAACCTCCTAGTAATTTGCAATGCACAAGGAAGACCATCCAGGCTGGGCCACTTCTGTCTTGTATAATCATCATAGCCTTCAGATGGAATCCCAAGTATCTATCCCAGTTCTATGGCATCAAAAGTAATTTTGGCCTCCTTTACCTGACTAGAGACTCTGTCATCCTTGACTACAGTGTTGGCCCATGAACTCTAAAATCGTACTTCTGGCCATCCTTTCATCTAATTGAAGGACCATATCCTTCCAGCCCTGCACTTCCAGCTTATCCATTACGTAGACCATGCCAGATTCCTCTAGATCCTTCAACAATCTCCCCTTCAGAATAGTGCTGTCACACCTCCTTTTTCACCCGGTAAGGGTAATAAGGGAGTTTTTCCACTTTAAGTGACATTATTCAATTTTGGGATTTATTTTTATTCAGAGTCGCCACCCGAATTTTTTACAGTGTTTCGGACACCATTTATTTATTAAAAATCCCAAACCGAGGAATTTTGACTCTGTTTGAATTGTCTGCGAACCAAGAGATGCAATCGCATATTTTTTGTGTGGAAGACAAGTCTCACCCCGAGAAGGAAGAGATTTACATCTTGCTTAAAGACAATTTATTGCCTCTAATGCAAGAGATGATTTAGAGAAATCAAAGATACGCATTGAAGGAGAGTCTTGGCGTAATTGGTAAAATTGCTTTCATGTGATCAGGTGCCGAGGAAACAACCGGCCTCTTGCAGAAATGTAGGGTAAGACTGTAAATAATAAACCTTTGTGGCCCGGCCCTTTTTCGGACTCGTAGCGGAAGCTTAGTGCAACGGGTTGCCCTTCAAAAGATGCATTGGAAACTAGGGATTGAAGAATATGATTTGACCCATTTGTTCACGTAAGTTTTGAAGAAAGGCAACTAGGTCAGTTATATTAACCTAATAAGTTGTACTATGGGATTAACCAACCACCAAATCATGAAGAAAAAGTGTGAGAAGATGCGCTTACCAGCGTTATTTTATGGTCCAAAAACCAATGTAGAAGTGTCATGTACAGGCTAATCTAAGAAATTAAAATGTCATGGACTTGATGCTGAAAGCTCGAGTTGGACGTCGAGCTTGATCTGCTGTTGCTTGACATTAGTTTGCAACTGAAGTCTGAAGGGCCTAATTATAGCACCAACGCCGGCTGAAGGGTAAAGCAACCCAAATACTGGGGGCCCATCTTTCATTAGTAGTAATTTTATGAATTAATTTTTTATATATAAAATTAAAGTTTAGGTTTATTTTTCAAATTATATAGCATGAAAGAAAATATTACAAGTAAAAGATAAGATCTAATGGATATACATAATAAGATAACAAGACTTTATTTTTTTCTAATGCTTATATTCCTTATAGAATAAAGTATTGCTATAATAATTACATCGGGGGAAAGAAGTTTTTCTAAATTAAAATTGACAAAATCTTGTATAGGATGAACAATGTCTCACGAGGAGCTAAATGGATCAAATTAGCAGTATTATTAGTTGAAAAGAATTATTAGAATACCTTGATTATAAGAAAATTATTAATAATTTTGCATCTAAAAAAGTTAGGAAAATATACTTCAATCAAATAAAAAAAATTAAGGCATCTCATCAAAATTTTGCTTTAGGCCACCAACAATGTTGAGCCGCCCCTGTATAGCACGTCAAATTTTGTTTCTCGCAGTATAGCTCAAAGTAGCTCATGTATTTTATTGTTTCAATATAAAGGTCATCCCGGTGCACGATGCATCTTTCACTCAGGGTCTCGGGAAGGATCGTATATCATGGGGAGTGTGATATAGGCAGGGTCTGTGAAAGAACCGCACATTAAGGGGTGTGATGCAGGCTACCGACCATGATGCAAAAAAAAAAAAAATTGCTCCAAGGTTCTCCTGCATGTTATCATTCAATATATGCACATATAAACATTTCTTTTTGGATACTTGTATTGTTGGACCCTTACTGTGTAAATTACCTTTGGCATAACTCTGTTTGTTTAAGTTTGCCAGCATTTAATATTGAAAAAAAAAAACACGAGGTTCAATATTGCTTGGCCGAACAGATCTTCAAATCATAATCCTGTTTTCTTGGGGACTGATATTTCATCTTTGTCCATTAATTAATTGTGAAACGTATAAACTTAGCATATGGTGAGAACAAAGAGTTACTACTCTATTTTCCCTGTTGTGTCTTCAGGCACAAAATGGGCATATGAAACATAAATTTTCCAATCTACAGAAATACCACATCGAGAACTAACAAAGGACAGAAGGGAGAGAACTGGTATAAAAGCGGTAGGCCGAGCACCAAACAAAGCATACCTTTCTCGGCCTTTTGGCTAAGATCAAGTGTAGTATCAGTTCTTATTAGTTTAATATTTGATATGTGAGTCATCGACTCATACGATATTAACTCTATTTTTTAAGTGGAAGAGTCTATTAAGGTAGCTTGTTACTTGGGCTCTCAAGCGTCGCCCATGTGTTGCACTACTGCAAGGGCCTGTCCAGATTTTTTTGACCTTCTGACTTGTTAAGTTTTTATTTGGTTTATATTTTGTCGTTGATTTGGTATTGTTGATTATAAAATTGAAACATTTTGAAGCGGATATCATAATTCCCTCATCCTTTGAGAAGATTTGATGTTTTACACTTTATGGTTTAAATCGATTTTTCCTGCAACTTATTTTGTGAATGCATATACTTACCAAGTTACTTGGTTTTAGTATAACTTTTACAATGGACTTGGAAGAAATTAAAGTTTAAATGTCAATAACATTAATTAATTTTAAATGCCAATTAAATTTAACCAAAAAATATGGTAGGTTGAATGAAATTTCTCTACATTTAACCAGAGATTTCTGATTCAAGCCTTTAGAATGAAAAAATTCCTACTAGAAAATGGTTTCCTCTTAAATAAGCCCTACGCAATATAATTATAGATTAATCCAAGCCAATAAGTTCCGACGGCCAAATGGTTAAACAATTTTTTTTAATGCAAGCCCTTCTACCAGATTATTATCTAATTGGGTTCCTTTTGCAATTGCTTTCCACGATAATTATGTAAATCTTTAGTATGTTAAGAAATGTAGTTCAAAGTAATAATATAAAACAAGAAGATAAGTAGAAGATGAGATAATTTTCTTATTTCAACTGTTCAAGTGTATCCCATATCACATTTCATGCTCTTCTATTTATACTATTACTTTATTTCTCGAAGACGTCACATTCCAATCTTCTGTCTCAACTTCTCAAATGTTGGCGTTGTTAATGCCTTAGTGAACATATCAGCCAAATTTTCACATAAACGAATATGTTGAACATTAATTCACAATTTTGTTTAAGTTCATGCGTGAAAAAGAACTTTGGTGAAATGTGCTTTGTACTGTCTCCTTTGATATATCCTCTTTTCAGTCGAGTGATGAAAGCAGCATTGTCTTCATATAGTATAGTTGGATTATCTTTTTTCATAAGAAAACCACACATTTCGTGAATATGTTGAGTCATTGATCTCAACCAAACACATTCCTGACTAGGTTCATGAATGGCTATTATCTCAGCATGATTAGAAGATGTGGCAGCTATTATTTGTTTTGTTGAACACCATGATATAGTTGTACCTTCATATGTAAACAAATAGCTTGTTTGAGATCGGGTTTTACGTGGATCAGACAAATAACCTGCATCGGCATAGCCAATCATTTCTGACTTGAATTCATAAGAATAGAACAAAACACATGCCTAGAGTTCCCCGAAGATATCTAAATATATGTTTAACACCATTCCAATGTATTCTTGTTGGGGAGGAATTAAATCTTGCTCATAAGCTTACAGCAAAAGCAATATTTGGCTGGGTAGTTAGCAAGATACATCAGTGCCTCAATAGCACTAAGATATGGAGTTTCATCACCAACGAGCTCTTCGTCATTTTCTTGAGGCCGAAATGGATCCTTATTTATGTCAAGTGATCTTACAAACATTCAGTGTATGTTGATTGATGGACAAAAATTTCATTTGTTACATGCTCAATTTGTAGGCCAAGACAAAATTTTGTCTTACTAGGATCTTTCATTTCAAATCTCTCTCTTCAAACACTCTACGGCCTTTGGAAGCTCTTTAGAAGTTCCAATGATATTCAAGTCAACAACATCCACATGAATGATGACAAATTCAGATTTAGACCTCTTAGTAAAGACATAAGGGCAAATAGGATCATTTTTGTACCTTCCTTTAACAAATACTCGCTAAGGAGATTGTACCACATCCCCCCGATTGCTTCAATTCGTATAAGGATTTCTGAAGCTTTATTGAACAAGTTTCCCTTGAACTTTATGTGCTTCAGGAACTTTAAATCCTTCAGGGATTTTCATAAAAAAATTATTGTCCAGGGAGCCATATAAGTAGGATGTGACAACATCCATCAACCGCATATCAAGCTTTTCATGGACTGCAAGATTTATTAGATACTGAAGGTAACTGCATCCACCACGGGAGAATATGTCTCCATATAATTAATGTCAGACCTTTGCGAAAACCTTTGTGCAACAAGTCGTGCTTTATATCTTACGACTTCACCTTTCTCATTTTATTTTTGCACAAAAACCCATTTGTACCCCACTGGCTCGACACCTTCAGGCGTTCGGAAATTATTGGTCCAAAAACTTCATGTCTTTCGAGTGAAGCCAATTCCCCTTGAATTGGATTTTTTTCATTTTGGCCAATCATTTCTTTGTCTACATTCATCGACAGATTTTGGCTCAAGATCCTCATCTTGTTGCATTATGTCATCTGCAACATTATATGCAAAACTGTTGTTAACAACAACGGTATTTCGGTTCCACCTTTTTCCTGTAGAGACATAACTTATTGAGATCTCTTCATTTTCATCATTTCCAGGTACTAGAACCTCCTGTGAGGTCTTATCAATTACTATGTCTTTATGCTCCTCTTGAGCAATTGCCACCATATTATGATCAACTTGATCATTTGCTCCTTTACTTTTTCGGGGATTTTTATCCTTGGAACTGATTGGTCTACCACATTTAAGGCGTGTCCTAGACTCATTTCCATTATCATACTGTCCAAGCTTGGACATCAACTCGAATTGGAGCATTTACAGCTGGAATATGCGATTTAGTAACCCGTGGAAGGTTAGTAAATGCATCTGGCAATTGATTTGCAATATTTTGCATATAAATGATCTTTTGCACTTCTTATTCACATTGATTTGTACGAGGATCCAAATGAGATAGAGATAATACGTTCCAATCTATCTCTTTTTCCAGTCGTTTATTTTCTCCCCCTAATGTTGGAAAAACTGATTTATCAAAATGACAATCAACAAATCTGACTGTAAACAAATCTCCTGTCATAGGCTCTCCAGATATTTAAGAATAGAAAGAGATTCATAACCAACATATACTCCCAACCTTCTTTGGGGACCCATCTTTGTGCGTTGTGGTGGAGCAATTGGAACATATACCGCATATACAAAAATTCTTAGATGGGAAATATTTGGCTCCTGACCAAAAGCCAACTGTAATGGGGAGACTTCATGATAACTAGTTAGTCTTATGTGCACAAGTGTTGCTGCATGCAAAATAGCATGTCCCCACACTGAAAGGGGAAGTTTTGTCCTCATTAGCAATGGTCTAGCTATTAATTGGAGGCGTTTAATCAATGATTCTGCTAGACCATTTTGAGTATGAACATGAGCAACCGGATGCTCAACTTTTATTCCAATGGCCATACAGTAATCAATAACGGCCTGAGATGTAAATTCATCAGCATTATCAAGACGAATTATCTTAATTTCATAATCTGGAAATTATGCTCTTAACCTTATTATTTGGGCCAACAATCTCGCAAATGCCATATTACGAGTTGACAATAAGCACACATGTGACCATCTTGTAGATGCATCTATCAAGGCCATAAAATACTTGAATGGTCCACATGGAGGGTGTATAGGCCCACATATATCACCCTGTATACGTTCTAGAAATGCAGGGGATTCAATTCCAACTTTAGTTGCTGATGGTTTAATAACCAATTTTCCTTGATAACAAGCAGCACAAGAGAATTCCTTGAATTGAAGAATCTTCTTGTTCTTCAATGTGTGCCCATTTGATTTCTCTATTATTCTGCGCATCATGTTAGAACCTGGATGGCTTGACCAGTCATGCCAAATGATAAATTTATTAGAAGTAGTAAACCTTTTGTTTACTATGGCATATGATTCAACCACACCAATATTTGTGTGGTACAATCCAGAAAAAAATACGGGTAATTTTTCGTGCACACATTTTTTCCCCGCTTTTATTGTAGTAATATAAAGTTATTCAACTTTTCTATTGTTAGAGGTCTCAACATGATAGCCATTTTGACGAATAGCTTTGAAACTCAACAAGTTGCTTTGAGACTTACTACAATACAATGCATTATTAATAGTTAATATCGTTCCTCCAGATAGTAATAAGGCCGCTCTTCTTGAGCCCTCAATTAACTTTGTACTACCAGATATTGTATTAACATATGCCTTTTTCATAACCAAATAAGAGAAAAATTTCTTTTTTCTTAATATTGTGTGAGTTGTAGTACTATCGACAAGACATAAATCTTCATTACTCTTCTTGGAGCCAATTGAAGACTGAATTTTTTATTTTCTTCATAAAAATAAAAAATACACCATGAGAAATACGGTAAAAAACTAACAATAACATACGACAACTTAAGTACTACTTGAAAGTAAAATCAACTTTAGAACGAGACAAAAAAATATTGAAAATAAAAATAACAATATAATTTCATTCCCTAGTAAAATGATCAAACTTTAGTTTTGATCTCAAAAGAAGTCTTCAACTTCCAAATGAGTAAGATCATCGAGGCCTTAAAAATCATCATCATTCAAAGCAAGATTTGTTTCGGCATTGTCATCATTTTTGTTTGAAGGTCCTGCCTCAAAATCATTTTTAAAGGTCAAGTGAGACTTCACTGGGGCATTATCAGAAGATGCTCCAACATTATTTGCCTTTCTTTTGATGGAATTTTGATAAAGCATGACAAAATTCTCAGGTGCACGACATTCAATTTTTCAATGACCTTTCATGACACAGCGGTGGCAGTTACCACTTTTGCCTCTTGAAGGATTGAGAACTCATATTGTTCTCTCGTTTGCCATGACCACCACGATGATGACTATTATATCGTCTCTTACCATTTCCATGCCCGCGTACATTCATATGACCATGATTATTATTCTGTCTTTTTCCAGACTTATCACGTCTAGCTGCCATATTCACTTCAGGAAGCGGAACTGACCCTGTGGGACGCGCTTCATAATTTTTCAGCAAAAGGGTATTAAGTTGCTCAGCCACCAGAAGGCATGAGATCAATTCAGAATACTTTTTACAACCTCTTTCACGGTATTGTTATTGTAGTACGATATTTGAGGCATGAAAAGTCGTAAGAGTCTTTTCCAACAAATCCTCATCCTCCATAACATCCCCCATAATTTCAACTGGGAAGTTAATCGAAATACATCAGAGTTATACTCACTTACGGTCTTAAAATCTTGCAACCGTAAGTGCATACACTCATATCGAGCCATTAGCAATACCGTAGCCTTAAGGTGATCATACCTTTCATTCAAGCCCGTCCACAATTCAAGTGGATCTTTCACTATTAAATATTCAACCTTCAAACCTTCATCCAAATGATGACGAAGGAAAATCATGGCCTTCGCTTTCTCTTGGCTTGATGCCTCATTACCCTGAGTAATGGTGTCACCAAGACCTTTAGTGGCTAAGTGAATCTCAGCATTGAGAACCCATGATAGGTAATTCTTTCTAGAAATATCAAGTGCCACAAACTCAAGCTTTGACAAATTCGACATAGTGAAAACTATCAAAGAAGATAAATAATTTGAAATCATTAGGATAATAGCGTAAAGAATCTTAAAAATTGACATAATATCACATTTGTGATCTATATACACTAATGTGATAATTCCTTAGAAAAGATTTTTTTTCCTTCAAATTATTAGTATATCTTTGATGTTAACTAGAACAAAAATATCTTCGAACTTTAACACAATTTCAAATGTCGAACAACATAAAACAAGTATTCTTCTCTCAATTAATTCTACTAACATGAAAATTAGCAACTTTCACATGACAATCATGCAAATAACTTAAAATAACGAAACATAGAATTCTTTATTTTTACACATATCTAGAGATGTGAGAAATAATAAAATTTCATATTAAAGACACTAATCATAAAATCAAAATATACGACGAAGAAAACAAAATAAAAAAATATACATGAACAACGAAAAGAGCTCAACTTCGTGCTGATAACGTGTTAAGAAATGTAGCTCAAAGTAACAATATAAAACGAGGAAGATAAGTAGAATAAGAGAAGAAAAGATAACCTTCTTATTTCATCAAGTGTTCAAGTGTATATCCATATCATATTTCATGACTCTATTTATACTATTACATTGAAGGTTACAAAAGGATTGTCTTAAACATGACATTAACCTGTGAGATCATGGGGAAGATCATGGGAAGAGGTTATGGAGGTGTGAGAGTTAGAATCATAATAGTGATAAGTAGTAAGAGGTTATTTATATCATGGGTAAAAGTAGTGAGAGTAACGGACATCCACAATTACTATAGATTTTACAACATAGACAATAATTGGTAACTTTACGATTTTTCAGTTTTTACAGTTATGGTTTTCATTCTCTGACAACAATGCGCGGGTTATTGGGTCTTTTTATACCCGTAATGAACTGCTGATCTATTGTAATGTTGATCAAGTCATCTAATCATTAGACATGTATTATGTTATTTTTCAATATGTATTTGTATACGATCAAATTCGAGCTCGCCTACGATATGGTAGGTCAGGCTCGAAATATGGCAATAAAGAACTAAAGATCGACCCCAAGTCCCTGCACCGGGTAGGGGTGGGCATAAAATCTGAAAATCGAATTCCGAACCGAACCGAATTAATTCGGTATTTCGGTTTCGTTTTTTTCGGTATTTCGGTTTATTTCGGTACGGAAATTTTGGTATTTCGGTAATTCAGTTCGGTATACGGTATTGGAATTTTGGTATTTCGGTGTCCAAGCCCAACCTTTTTTTAAATTTTTTTTTAGCCCAATAACCTTAAGCCCACACCCTAAAAGTCCAAAACACCTATTAATTTAATATTTCTCGTATTACTGCTAATATAACAAAAAAGTGAAATTGATATCTTAAACTATGAGTAGAAAAGTATTTAAAATCAATAGAAAAGGTTTCCTTTTCGATGACTTATTTTGCAAACTTTAAATTAAAAAGTAAGATAGTTACTTCTATTTCAATTTGAATATTTAGCTAAACATTATTTCGACAAAGATCATTTAACAAACAGATTCACCGACCATTTTTAGTTTAATACAAGCTGTATTGGTTTCAAAAGTCGAAGAGCAACAGATTTGAATAAGCAGAAGCCTCGTAACATAGATTTGGTTTAAACCGAAACTGTACCGAACCGTACCGAAATATTTTGGTATGGTATTTGGTATACACAATTGATAAACCGAATACCGAACCGAAATTTTTAAATACCGAACCGAAGTATCGAATGCCCACCCCTAGCACCGGCTAGAACTCGGGATTAGAACGCCTGCCTTCGAGAATATCGAGGCCATGATCCCGGAATAGATCCTAGCCCCAAACGAGCTCGAAGAAACATTGTTAGCATAGCCAACAGAAGACCGAAATATCCGTGACCGATCAAATATTACGGCGGGAATCTCGGCACGTATCAATAAGGAGCCGGGCACTTAGCAAATCAAGAGATTTTTTACCTTTTTATAGAATTATATCTAAAGTAAGACTCATCTACTATATATGAGGTCTGATAATTCATTTAGTACATTGAAACACGCATTCCAAAGCAATACATTATTATTTTTCTCTTTAAGCTCTTATTCTTCTATATCTTGATACCGATTGAAGTGCATCCGATTCAAGGGTGACTAACCTTCCAAGACTGAAGATGTCCAATTCGTGTGGTTTGAATTTATTTTATCATTGTTTATTTTAATTGTAACTTAATTTATCACTTTGTGTCAAGTTAATCCACATATCCTTAAAACCACTTACAAATTCAATTATTATCCGATTTTGAGGGTAGAAATATTATATATGTATTATTGGATCCTAAGTAGATAAATGCAAATTTTAGGTTCTTGCATTATTATCTCTCGCAAATCTCCATCTGTTTAAAATTTGCCGGTATTTATCAAGGGGAAAAAACCGATGAGGGTTCAATTTCGGCCAAATGGTAGAATAGTACAAATTTACCAGCACCTGGTAGCATTCTTACTATATCATCACGTGTCATGGTTAAAAGATACGCATTTTTATTTTTATTTTTATTTCATTTAATGTTTAATTGTTACAATTAATTACTTGGTTTGACGTAAATGTGGATAAAATATTTACCATGGTAGAACAAACTTTCACATCACAACTCTTATTTTTTCCTGAAATTTCATCCTTGTCCATTAATTCAACGTGAAAATTATAATACAAAGTGAGAAGAGTTCGTAATCTTTTCCACATTTCAAACATAAAATTCTCCAGCCTACAATAATACCACATCGAGAGCTAACAAAAGCCAGAAAGGAGAGGACTGGTATAAGACCGGTAGGCCGAGCACAAGTTAAAGTATACCTTTCTCGGCCTTTTGGCTAAGATCAAGTGTAGTATCTGTTCTTATCAGTTTAATATCTGATATGTGAGTCATCGACTCACACGATATTAACTCTATTTTTAAGGGGGAGAGTCAACTAAGGTAGCTTGCTACTTGGACTCTAGCGTCGCCCATGCGTTGCACTATTGCAAGGGCCGGCGCACCCCACCAAATCTAGTTTAAGTTTCTTAACGGGTCTTGCTTTCATATCGCTTAATTAGTATTTATTTTTCTACTTTGATTGTACAATATTATAAAAAAACGTTATTGAAACAAAGACATTAAAAAAGGTTAGTGTAGACTAATTTCGTGGATTTATGGACTGCGTTCACAATCTCTATAGAGAATAAAATATCACTCTTTTTTTTTTCTTTTCAAAAATTACAATTTTTATGTACAAAAGCCTACTTATTGTTTATAAAATTTTGAAGATGTAAATGTTACAAAGAGTGTTTTTCTGACTTCATTGGTTGATTGATCCCCCACACCGGCCAATACAAACAGAGGATGGACAAAATGTTGTAGAATAAAGCTTGGGCTGTCGACACTGGTTCAATTGGCGATCAATAAGACCCATGACCTAAGTTTATGACCTCCATTGTATTTTGATTGGGTGCTAGCTTAAGGTCGGCCTAAATGGTCGAGCCTATATCATAATTTGTGTTCGTGCGAGCTTGCGTTTGCTCAAGCCCCTTAGCCAATCCTAAGTCCAAACTTTTAGGTCTCTGGCCCAATCTGAGCTTATATTATCTGCCCAAGCAAAAAATGTTATAGCTATTTGTATATAATTTATTACTAGTCACTTCGCATATAATTTCACGTTAAATTTGAAAGCCATTAAATTTTCTATTACTTGAGGTTTTTCCCTTTATAGCTAGGCAAATGGTATTATATTTTTTTTTAAATTACAAATTTCAGAAGTTCTTAGCCACATAGATCATAAGCTTCATGACATTTTATTCTTTATCACTCCATATTGAGTTAAATAGCGACACATAAACAGAATTAATTGCAAAAAATATTCAATCAGGGTCAACATTTCTTTAGTTTTTATTTTACTATCCGTTATTTAATTTAAGCTCTTTATCTTTAATCATAGGAAATTTGGGCAAACTTTTTCGGTTAAAATATTTTTAGATATGTTCTTTGTTTGGCCAATATTTTGGGAGAAATTCAAAGATAGTCAGATTTATAAGTTTCATTTAAAAATAGTCATAGTTTTAAAAGTAATCGAAATTTAGTCACTTTTCATGTAAAGATCAATCTGAACAAAAACACTGTTCAAAATTTGGAAAATACTTCAGCATAATATACTGAAATTCCAGTATAATATACTGGACTTCCAGCATAATGTACTAGAGTTCCAGTATAATATACCAGTCCAGCATAATATGTTGGAAGTTCATACACAGGTGCTCCAATCTCTAGTATATTATGCTGGAACTTTCCGCGTGTTGGAGTTCCAACATAATGTGCTGGAAATTCATACACAACTGCACTGATCTCCAGTATATTATGCTGGAGCGGTCCCTGTTGCAACAAAATAGTAGCTATTTTTCAATAACTTTATAAACGCTGGCTATTTTTGAATGACCGGTCCGAAGGCTAGCGTGTGCTATTTTTACCAATATTTTATAGGTTGTGAAACCTCTTTTCTAAATTCTTGTCATCTTTTTATGGAAACAATGTGCTCTCCTCTTTTTTTCCTATGTCTAATTTCAAATTTCCCTCTCAGCCTCTTACAAGAAAATGAGTCTCTATTTTAATCAGTTTATCTACTATTACTACTATTCTCATACACCTAATCCCTCTTCCCACCTGAGAGTATTAACAAATAATTATGTATAAAACCAGATTTTTGATTAAAGTTTGGAGTTCACATTATTTGCTGAGAAATGATTATGGCCGCATTTTGAGGCGTCCATTCCTTTCAAGAACATATTCAAAAACAAAAACATCTATTCAAATGCAAATGCAGTCAAAACCCCACTTAGAATCTACCACAAGACAATCCATTTTTAGCTGCAATAAAATGATTATGACTTTAGGCCGTCAAGGCAAAGTTAAAGAAGCTAGGCAACTGTTCGACGAAATGCCTCAAAGAGATGTTGTTTCTTATGCTTCAATGATCACTGTTTATTTAAAACATAAGGATCTTCCTAAAGCTGAGAGGTTGTTTTATTCCATGCCTGAGAGAAATGTAGTGTCTGATTCTGCTATGGTTCATGCTTATGCGAAAGTTGGCAGACTCGATGAGGCTCGGAGAATCTTTGAACGAATGTCGGATAGTAATGTTTACGCGTGGACCAGTTTGATTTCTGGGTATTTTCAGAACCGTAGAGTGGATGAAGCTCGAAAGTTGCTTCAAAAAATGCCTGAGAAAAATGTTGTTACTTGGACTGCAGCAATGGTGGGCTACGCTCAAAATGGTATGATTAATGAGGCACAACGTATTTTTGATCAGATTCCTGAGAAAAATGTTATTGTTTGGACGGCGATGATCAGAGCTTATGTTGAAGATAGTCAGGTGGATCGAGCTCTCGAGCTCTTTTATAAGATGCCTGAACGTAATTTATATTCTTGGAATGTTATGATTCAAGGTTGTTTAAATGACAAGAGAGTGGACAAAGCTTTGGAACTATTTAATGCGATGCCATGGAAAAATGCAGTTTCCTGGACAACAATCGTTACTGGTCTTGCCCGAAATGGGTTGTTAGAAATGGCAAGAGAGTACTTTGATCAAATGCCAAACAGGGATCCTGCTGCGTGGAATGCTATGATAACAGCCTACGTTGATGAAGGCCTAGTGGCTAAGGCCGCTGAACTTTTTGATTCGATGCTTGATAAAGATATTGTAAGTTGGAATGTAATGATTGACGGGTATGCAAAAAGTGGCCTTGAGGGTGAAGCCTTGAAGTGTTTCATTAGCATGCTCCGATCGGGCTTAAGGCCGAATCAGACTACTCTCACCAGTGTAGTGACCTCATGTGGGGGGATCCTGGAGTTATTTCAAGCTCATGTTCTTGTTTTACTGCTAGGATTTGACCAAGACACTTCGCTTAATAATGCTCTCGTCACCATGTACTCCAGATGTGGAGATATAAATTCATCGTTGATCACTTTTGAGAATCTCAAAGTAAAGGATGTTGTTTCATGGACTGCAATGATACTGGCATATGCTAATCATGGTCTTGGAAACCAAGCATTACAAGCCTTCGCGCAAATGCTAAGGTCCGGTAACAAGCCAGATGAGATCACTTTTGTGGGACTTTTGTCAGCTTGTAGTCATGCCGGTCTTGTTAAGAAAGGTCGAAAGTTTTTCGAGTCCATGAGACACGCCTATGGTTTAAAACCAAGGGCTGAGCATTATTGTTGCCTTGTTGACATTTTAGGTCGTGGTAAGTTAGTTGATGAGGCTATGGGGGTGGTAAACCAGATGCCTCCGGAGGAATGTGATGGTGCGGTTCTAGGGGCTTTACTTGGCGCGTGCAAGTTGCACGGAGATGTTGGAGTTGCAAACCAGATCTGCGCTGAAATAGTAGAGCGTGAACCAGGTAACTCAGGAGCTTATGTACTAATGGCAAATGCTTATGCTGCTTCTGGGAGATGGGGTGATTTTGCGCAAGTAAGGAAGAAAATGAAGGAGAGGAATGTGAAAAAAGTACCCGGTATGAGTGAAATAGAAGTCAATGGGAAAAATCACATATTTTTTGTGGGAGACAAGTCTCACCCTGAGAAGGAGGAGATTTACATGCTGCTTAAAGAAAACTTATTGCCTCTAATGCAAGAGATGATTTAGAGAAATCAAAGAGATGTATTGGAAACGAGTGATTGAAGAATATGATATGAACCATTTGTTCATGTAAATTTTGAAGAAAGGCGACCAAGTCAGTTATATTAACCTAATAATTCACGTACCGTGGATTAACCAACCACCAAATCATGTGGAAAAAATGTGCAAAGATGCGCTTACCAGCCTTATGTTATGGTCCAAGAATCAATGTAGAAGCATCCCGCACAGGCTAATATGAGAAATTAAAATGTCAAGGACATGATGCTGAAAGCTCGAGTTGAAGTAAAGAAAAAGGTATAGCAGGAATATTTCTCATTTTTGTCACCGTACATGCTACAGTATCAAGTAGTTTATCTGGCTGTTAAAGTCCCTTCTAGGATTTGGGATCAGCTTTCCAATATATCATACTGTTTTTGTTTGCTATTGGCATCTCTCTCAGTTCTTTTCTAGTTAGAACGTTGAAACTTGTTAAAATATATCCAGAAATCCTATCCACGATCTACTCTTTGTCCTCAAGAGCACTTCGTATGCTTCAATTACATATGAAAGTTGGGTTATCATGCACCTATGATAGAATATGATATTAGAATGATATCTGAATCCACCTTTACAACTCCAGTGAGGAAAGTTGATTTTGCTTGATTGTCGAGCTCTGGTGTTGTTTGACATGGCCTCCCAATTGGGTATGAAAGGCGTTGGGTTTTGTAAGGTGCACGATGCATCTTTCACGCAGGATCCTGGGAAGGATCGCATCCGATGTGATGTGATGTAGGCACTCTACTCTGATGCAATCATCAATAACTGATTCACTGTTCGAATTCGTGGCCTATAGGGCACAAGTAGACAATTTTGCCGTTGCTCCAAGGTTCCCCTTCATGTTATTCTTTCAATATATGCACATATAAACATTTCTTTTTGGATACTTGTATTGTTGGACCCTTGCTGTGTAAATTATCTTTGGCATAACTCTGTTTGTTTAAGTTTGCCAGCATTTAATATTGGGAAAAAAAACACGTGGTTTAATATCGGACAAATGGTAGAACAGATCTTCATATCATAATCCGTTTTTTCTTTTTGGGCTGATATTTCATATTTGTCCTGAATGTGAAACTAATAAGGTGAGAAAAAAGAGTTACTAATCTAGTTTTCCCCTGTTGTGTCTTCAGGCACAAAAATGGGCATATGAAACATATAATTCTCCTATCTGCAGGAAATCCCACATCGAGAGCTAACAAAAGCCAGAAAGGAGAGGACTGGTATAAGACCGGTAGGCCGAGCACAAGTTAAAGCATACCTTTCTCGGCCTTTTGGCTAAGATCAAGTGTAGTATCTGTTCTTATCAGTTTAATATCTGATATGTGAGTCATCGACTTACACGATATTAACTCTATTTTTTAAGGGGAGAGTCTATTAAGGTAGCTTGCTACCTGGACTCTCAAGCGTCGCCCATGCGTTGCACTACTGCAAGGGCCTGGCGCACCCCACCAAATCGAATCCTAATTTCTGCATTGGCTTTGCTTTATTTTGCTAAAATTGCCTTTCATATAAATTTATTTTATTTTTCAGAAATTTGGCCTTATTTACATTTTTCTATGTGTATACAATTAATATTAATTTGGTGAATATTTTTTTTTCCGAGTTTGTGTTTCCTTAATGAGTGTGTCAATAATCTACTCTTTGTTGGATAAGAATATATTTATAGCGAAGCCTTTAAATTGCCATTGTTGATTCTATAAAATTCAATAGTTATGAAATCTAGGGTGTGTTTGGTATAAAGGAAAATATTTTCTTGGAAAACAAGTAGTAATCTTATTCATTTTATGGTGTTTGGTACGCAAATTAAGGAAAATATTTTCTCAAAAGTATTCATAAATAATTTTGATATAATAAACATGAAGCCATAAACTTTCGAACCAACAACCTTTCGAACCCACAAATTTCATAAACTTCTGAACCGCAATACTTTCCAAACCACAAAATTTCGAACCCGAAAGCTTCGAAACACATAAACCTCCGAACTCATAATTTCGGAACTTGTAAAATTTGAAAATCACAAAAAAAGTATTAAAAAAAATTGTGCGGGAGTGGGGGTGGGGGAGGGGAGGGGTGCAAAAAAAAAAACAGAAATTTGAAAATTACTTCGGGGTGGGGGTGGGGGTGGGTGGTGACAAAAAAAAATCTTTTTGGAGAGACGGCATAAGGTGGGGTTAGGTGGGTGGGTGTGGGTAAAGAATATGGTGGGGAAGCTTGAGAAGGAGTTTTGAAAAATGTTTTCCCTTGTCTCTTAATAGGGAAAATATTTTCCTCCAATCGGAGGAAAATAAGTTGATGAGGGAAATATTTTCCAAAACTTTTAAGCCAACCAAACATGTGAAAATTGAAAAACATACCAAACACACCCCTAATTTCATAAAGAAAACAAAGATGCAAAAAAAAAACGTATGCATTGAAATACTACAATTATTTTTGGTTTAGAAATTTGATACTTTTGTTTTATAGAAAAATGACCACTACAATGTGTATAATTACTATAGGAATTTTTATCTAGCTATACTATATTAGAAACTTATTTATTTATGTTTTCTATGTTTTAAAGTTTTTAATAAGTATCTAGGTTTTTCTTACAAATTGTATATATTGCTAGACTCTCACTCTATTATTAGTGCCTTCAATTAAGGGATTCAATTATATCCTTTTTTTTTTTCCCTCTACTCTTCTCTCTCTTTTTTTTACATCAAAATTCCTTAATCATTCCAAGAATTTTCGTCTTCTCTCTTTTCACCATTACCAACTGTTTTATAGTATTAAAATATTCTGAAATTTTATGATAATTGTATAATAACTGTATCATAATTGTATCACAATTGTACCTAACTTATATCCGGTAACACTCAAAATAATACATGATACAATACTAATAAATTAATATACAATTATTATACTTGTGATACAAAACTGTGAAATTTGTCAGGAACGCACAACTGCTCGTAACAATATACAATGAATATAAATTATCATACATCTGTAATACAATTTTTGCAACAATTATGATACCTAAATACAATCGTGATACATTTCTGAAAAACTGTAACATAATTATGATCTTCATCTTCTTCAATTATCAATCACAACTCTACACTAAAAATTTAATATAATCGTATTATAATTGTATTAGTATTGTATCGACTATTATTTTTGGTATTGATGTATCATATACAAGTCACATACAATAAAAATTTTAGAAAGAAAGAAAACAAGATTCAAAACTTACCCACAACTTGAATCTAGAGCAATATTTCGAATTTCGTCGTAATGTATCAATAAAAAATAGAGATTTTGGGTGATTAGTAAGAAAGAGGAATTAAATTTCAAAAGCTTTGAAGAGGAAAAAAATCTGCAATTTGGGAGGGGGTGGGGGTAAGTAACTTTGGGTAAGCAAGATTTTGATAAGCGAGATTTCTTATTATTGGTAAGAATAATTTTTAGGTAATTGCTAAGAAAGAGAAAAGATATGTAGGAGGAGTTATTGGAAATGGGGGTTGAGTGTCATGTAACTGATATGCTAGATTTAAGTGGTCTTGAATTTCTTCTTTTTTATGGTTTTGTATATAACTAGTAAATATAAATATACAAAGTAACTAACAAAGAACCTAAATAATGGTGGTAAATAAGTTTCTATTATAGTATAACTAGGTAATTAAAAGTTGGATTTTTTTATACTTTTTGACAATGGACTAAAATTTAGAATAAACTAAATTTTAAATGTCAATGTCATATCCTGCTCTATTTTTGTTTTGGGTGTACCATTCCATGTTTTTTTAAATCCAAATGGTCCTACGAAGCATTCCACTGAATTGGTTTAAAATTTATCTTCTCGAAATTTATGTTATCTTCGTATCATATTATCTGTCTATTAAAATTTTATACATTTCTTAAAAAATTAAGATATTTGATAGCCTTAATATTTGTGTAAACGACCTCTTATCTCTCCTTTAAACGCCCTGCCTAATTAACATTCCACTAATTAGAGCAATAAAGGTGAATATAGATATGAGAAAAACTAATAAATAATAGGAGTATTTCATTTTCTAAACGTCAAATATTTGCCAAAACCAACTGTAATTATTGTAAGACCTAGCCAGTTTTCGGATCGGTCATTCAGAAATAGCCTGTATTTGCAATGTCATTGAAAAACAGCCACTATTTTGCTGCAACACGAAAAGTTCCAGCATAATATACTGGAGATTGGTGCACCTGTGTACGAACTTCCAGCATATTATGCTGCAACTCCAACACGCGGAAGGTTCCAGCATAATATACTGGAGATTGGAGCACATGTGTATGAACTTCCATCATATTATGCTGGAACTTCATATTATACTAGAACGCCAGTACATTATGCCTGAAGTCCAGTATACTTATGCTGGAACTCCAATATACTTATGCTGGAACTCCAGCATATTATACTGGAAGTCTGGTGCACTTATGCTGGAACTCCAGTATAGTTCCAGTATATTATACTGGAATCCAGTATATTATGCTGGAGTATATTGTGCAGCATGCCCTGATCACCCTTTCCATTCCAGAGGCAGAACCAACATTTGAAGTTTATAGGTTCAGTTTTCTAGCACCGTTAAGTTAATAGATTCCAAATTAATAATATGTACATATTAAATGAATTTGTTAAGATAAGGTTTGGATCAAAATGACTGATTCCGGCCAAACTTGTAGCGTCAATGCTACCTCCGCCACTGCCTCCTCAACACCCTGAAGCAATATGATAACAAGAATAACCTTTGATCTTAGAGAAGTTGTCGCGAGCTAAGAAGCAGCAAGCAATTTGCATTAGAAATGGTACTGTCAATAACATCATTTTTCCAGGAAGCTGGAAAGAGAATAACTAAAGAAGAAGGCGCGGGCGACTACGCAAGGAAATACTACATATTGACATCAAATTAATATTGCTGCAACCTAGATCCTCTTCTTGCTGAAACTGACAGCTACAAAACCTTCATATACTCATGATCCAAAAGGATAATTATCAAATCCATATTGTTCTTCCTCTAACATGCCTCCATCTTGATCCTGCATTATATAAGCAAAGACCATCCTTTAGGGAAATCTACAATGTAGCCGCTCCACATAATAATAACCGACAAATGTATATTTTTTGTTAAATATAATATAAATATAATATATATATATAATATACATATCTCATACATACAACAACAACCCAGTAAAATCCAACTAGTGGGATCTGGGGATGGTAGTGTGTACGCAGACCTTATCCTTACCCCGAGGAGTAGAGAGGCTGTTTCCGAAAGACCCTCGGCTCATATCTCATACATAATCAATGTATATTTTATTTTTTAATATATTTGGCTAGCGGCTGGAAATATTTTTGACAGAACGGCCAAATGTGTTAAAAGCCCAATCCTTTATAATGCACTAGCACTTACCATTAAATTATGCAGCATTAAGAAATCAAAAGTTGCTTTTCTTTTTCTTGGTATTGTATGTAATGGAAAAAGTCATGGATTTAACCGAGGGTTTCCTAAATCCAATCTCATCATAGCAAAGGGGACAAAATGCAGTGTGAAACGATGGCGGGGGAAGGTGTTAAAAGGAGACGGGATAGACCTAAAATCACATGGAAAGAAGTTGTCTCGAAAGATGTACAAATCCTTGGAATCAATGCAAACTTAGCTAAAAATAAGGTATGTTCGAAGAATATGGATCCATATAGGTGATACTTACTAGTTGAGAATAGGTTTTAGACTTGGTACAGACCTTTTAATATTATTTCCATTTTTTATATTTATATTTATCTTATTCTTTAACTTCAACTTTTATTTATTTTGGTAATTATGTTGATATGAGTTAGTTTAAAGGAAGAAATGAGGATCCATATCGCTGACCCCAGCTTGTTTAGGATTGAGGCACAGTTTTTGTAGTTGTTTAATAGTGGCAGATAAAAAAGGAGCTTGATGAGCGAAATTCGCGGACGAAAAGAAAAAAAGAAATTTTTTGAATTCTGATGCCTAGGGTCCAGTGGCGGAGCCACCTTGTAGGAAGGAGTGTCAAATGACACCCCTTTGCGGGAAAAATACACTTTGTAGATAGGTAAAAAAGTAAATTATATGTATAAATACTATGTATTGACTACCCTTAATTTCCTGGTAAGTTTACTTTTATATATTTTGACACCTCTTGACGAAAATTCTGGCTCCGCCACTGCTAGGGTCCCCTAATAACTTAGAACTACCGTTGATTGGGATGATGCGGTATCTTGGAAACAGGGATTTGATGGTATACAAATAAGAGTAATGACATTTAATCTCATATATTGCAAGAAATCCAAGAATTTCTGGGCAGTAAGCACGAGCGAAAACAGTTGAAAAGTCTACTGTTTGAAATAATAGTGTTATGCAACCAAAACTGAGATCAAATGAACAATGAACTCAGAAGTAGAACACAATATGGTTTAATATAGGTGTACAGGTCGATATAAGTATGCACCTGATTGACATTAGACGTAACGCCAGATGAACCCCAGGGAAAATAAGTGTTCAATCCCATGAAGCTAAAGGAGTAGACATCGCACAGAGCCATTTGATTCAGCCCCGCTTTTGTGGTATTGGTCGGTATAGTTGGGGAAGCAAAAATGTGGTAATCACACCCTCTGCATATTTCTTTCATGAGTTGGATGCATTATTCTATCAGATCTATTTTCAGTCGTTGCCAGTTTCAGATGAACATGTGTTTATATTCTTTGCCTATCACTATTATTCAATTTATTCCGACGATGCATGTCAAGTAATATGATTCATCTCTTGTTCAAATCAGTTCTCTTACATATAACTAGTGTTTTTTATGGCACCTCGATATGTCCTTCAGTTTTCAGAATCTGGGATCTTGTTTATGCTCAGTAAAAAAAGTATTTGGAATTTTCAAAATTAAGAGAGGCATATCAGAAAAGGTAATCATACCCGTTTCATTGCACTCATTAGATCATCCAGGGAGTCATAGCCCTGTGGACTAAAACCAACTTGTTGCTTTGTCGGCTCCAAGAGGTAGTCTTCATTTGTCGACCTTGTCCTTGAGTCGGGGGTTAACTTTTCATTCTCAGCATGATGTATGAGCGCCGACGAACCTCCATTTGATCTACCAATCATTGACATGTCCAACCTTCTGCCGAAGTTCTCATTGCTTTGGTGAATACTATGGTTTAAAGAAGCCATGTTACCACCATTGTTGGGAACCTGTGAGCTTAAGTTGCCGAAAGTATTACTTGAGTTGTTGGAATAACGTTGTTTATTATCGGCCCATGCTTGAGACGGTGCTTGATTCATACTCTGAACAGCACCAGCTCTACTATCACGAAATTGGATTTTTCCCCTTGAATCTTCAAAAGAAGGCGAGACTGTGGTGGTGGAAGCAAAATCAAGAGAGCTGTTCTGCAAATGAGGCGGCGCAGCTGAAGAATTATCATCTCTAACACTACTTTGAGGCAACTGGCTGTTAAGGAAGGCTTCAGTCAATGGGAAAGAACTCGACTGGAACTTCGATAACTGAACCGAATTCTGCCAGTTCTCATTACATCTACCTTGGTCTAGAAAGTTGGAGGACCCATTAACGCCGGTATTGAAGGAGTCCGAGCTAAATGGAGTCATGTTGATAGAGTTCCCTTGAAGTAGCATAGGATTATTTGGAACATTGGACAAGGAATTATTTGAGCAACCAAGAACATCAGCAGTAAGCAATCTTGACTCGTCTAAAGGAATATGCGCCGAGGACTTACTCTGTTGCAATTGATCAAGCTCCAATGATGCAGGAATTCCGTGAAATAAACTAGCATTCTGGCTAGCAGGTAGAATATTCGGATTCAATTTTGTGAAAGCGTTAACGGAATTACTCAAATTTTGACCATGACTAGGTTGGAGTAGCTGAGGTGCGGCCAGATTGCGAACGCTTAGACCAGCAGCACTATTTAGTCTTCCAAGCATGCCCCCTGAAGTGTACGATGACAACGTAGGATGAGCATACCGTCCTGATCCAGCTAATGTTCGAAAATCTCCAAGTCCATCCAGTGAGCCCATTCGCACATAATCCTTGCCCCCTAATGCGGCAACCATGTTGGCTTGCTGGGTTGCTACTGAACTTATCCTTTTCAAGTAAAGCCTATACTTCTGTAGCACAGAAAGGAAAAACTGATTAAGCACTTTACTGTATTGTAACAAAGGAAATAGCGAAGAACAAGGAGCAAGACTAGTGCCTGGAGATGGCTTGCCACATTTTCCCTTGTAAGCCCGTCAACGTTCATTAGGTCGAGAATCCTCTTTGGGACAGCTTCTGCATCAGAAACAGGACGGAGAAATAGTCGGTTAATATGGGAACATTCATAACAAACATAGATTAGAGAAAACTTATTAATGCTAAAGAACTCACTTTCAATGCCCAACTGATTAACAGCTGAAACAAACTTCCTGTGAAGCTCTATGGACCAAACGACACGAGCTTTCTTCTGATTTGCTGTATCTTCATTGTCAGTTCCATTTTCATCAGTCTCATCTTCTTCATCCTTCCTTTTCTTGTTAAGTTTTCCGTTTTGATCTGCATTACCTGTCGGTGATTGCCCTCGACCACCTTCTCCACATCCCTGATAAGATTTTTCATGATCGTTAGACTTGCTTCGGCTCTTAGGTTCAACCTTCTTTCTTCGGATTACATGTTGCCATATATTCCTCAGCTCCTCGAGCCGCACAGGTTTCACCAAATAGTCACAAGCACCATGACTGATTCCTTTCATTACAAGTTTGGTATCACTGTTCGCCGACAACACTGAACCCAAAAAAAGTAAACATGAAAAAATTGCATAAATTTCAAACACATAATCCAAAGATTACCCCTAAAAATCCTCTACTCGAAATGAAACTACCACTAATACTGAACCTAAGGGACCGAAAATGAAAAGGAAAAGGATAAATCTATAACTAAGATATATGAAGATCTTAACTTACTTATGACTGGAAGATCCATCTCAAGACCAACAAGTTCCAGAAGTTTAAAGCCATCCATATCGGGCATGTGAACGTCACTGATTACCAAATCAAATCTATCTCTGTTCTCCCTCAACATCTTCAATGCCATTCTTGCCTGACTTGTGGTGGTTACTGTCCAAAGACAAAAGATCATCTTCAGAATAATAATGCAATTTATTAATAAATCTTAAGGAGGAAAAGACAAATAATTCAGAAAAACCAGAAAATCTCAAAATAAATCATGAAAATCCAGGGTTGCAACAACACGCGCGCGCATGTGTGTGTGTGTGTATATATATATATATATATATATATATAGGGCAGTCATGAACAAATCTACCCCTGGAACAAAAATTGGAAGTTCAGATTTCATATGCTCTTATGAACCAAAATTTCACTTGAACACAGAATTAGAAAGTACAAAATACATATTTTGGAGTTGGATTATGTTCAAAATACATTTCAACAATAACAAACCGAGTGAGTTTACACAAGTGGGGTCCGGGGAGTATAAGATGTACTAGCCTTATCCCTATCCTGGAAGGGCAACGAAGCAGTTTCCGATACATTTCAAAAAACAAAAAATAAATCAAAAGAACTTCATTTTCCCTCTTTGTTCTAAGACCTTTTTCCCTTCACAACTTTGATTGTTGAAAGGCCATGATCAAATCAGCTAGAAACATGAAACATGCATGAAAAAGAACAGCAAATTGAAGTCATGAAACTGTACATAACAATTTAAAAACCAGACCCAGACCTTTTTCTTTTTTTTGGTTTCACACACCGTGTCCGGTACCCGCATTGCAGCCTCACTATATCCGGATTCGCGCCGCATAGGGCCCATTCGGGGAAGCGCACCCTACCAAGGAATTTTCCATACCCGAGGCTCGAACTCGAGACCTCCGGTTAAGGGAGGAGCAGTCTCATCCACTGACCACATCCTTTGGTAGTGTGTACACAGACCTAACCAAGGCTGTTTGCGGGAGTCCGTCGGCTTAGAGAAAAAATCCATTCTTTATAGAGTACACACTTAAATGCTCTTTTAAAAAGTTAGAAACAAGAAACAACCATCATTAAACAAGCTAAAACCTTTTTTTTCAGATAAAACAGAAAGCTAGAAAAAATAACCAAAAAAACTCAACAGCAGCAGCAACCTACCATGATACTGGCACTTTCTGAGCAAACCATCCAAAAGCTTCAAACAAATAGGGTCATCATCAACAGCAAGAACCCTCATACCAATAGGAAAATTATCATAATTTTGATAATTTCCCTTTTCACCACCCTTATTATTTCCTCTAATTTCTTCCACAGTCATTTTTCTTGAACCACACACAACAAGATTCTTAGACCAAAAAGATCAAAACTTTACCACAATCTCCAACACACAAAAAAAAAGTTACTTTCTGGAATTTTTATCAAAACCCCACCAAAACCCAATTGCCTGAATAAATCCAAGAAGTGAAGAAGCAACAAAAGTTCAAAACTTTACTACAAGAACAAAAGGTTGCTTTCTTAATTTTTTTGCCAAAACCCCACAAATCCCAATTGCCTGAATAAATCCAAGAAGTTGAAGAAACAAGAAAAGTTGACAACTTTACTACCAGAATAATTAAAAAAAAAAGTGACTTTCTTGAATTTTTATCAAAACCCCAGAAAACCCAATTGTCTGAATAAATACAAGAAAATGAAGAAGAGATCAATTAGACAAGAGAGACAAGATTGAGACTTTTGAAATGGTAGTAATAGTTGTAAGTAAAAAAAAAAAGCTGTACGTGTGGACATGATGGGTTAATGGCCAGAACAGAGTGATTGGTTTCAACCCAACAATACAACAAATCATAGAAATTTTCTAGTCATCACATCTCTCTCCTCCACTATACTTTTTTCTTCTTCTTCTGTTTGTGTTTGTCTTTTACTTTTTCCCTATGCACCCCCTATACTCTACAACCCTCTTTTCTCTTCTCACAAAACCATTGGTTGGTAATAAAATAATGCTTTTTTGGTGTATGTTATACTATATTGATATAAAAATGGAAGTTATATTGACTCGTTTGTACGAGTTATAAGGATAATTAATTTCGATGATTAAATTTGGTTGAGATACAATAGCAGTATAAATAATTCCGGATTAATTATCTCGAGATAGTAGTTATAAAGGTAGTCGAGCGGCTTTTCTTTTTGGCCTGGTTTCCCTCTTTATACTGACGAGTATGATAGTGTTTTGTTTAGCATTACTAGCGATTTATGTTGTGTTTCACACTTTTGCATAATATTTGTGTTACTGCTCTCACGTTGCTGATATTATTTTTTAGATTTTGTTGTCACAGATCTATTGTCTCTGAGCCCAGGGTCTCCCGAAAATAGCCTTTCTACCCCATCTGGGGTAGGGGTAAGGTCTGCATACACTCTATCCCTCCAGACCCCACTAGTGAGAGTTTACTGGATTGTAGTTGTTATTATTGAGACGGTGGAAAAACAATCCGGGGATAACCAACTATCCCGAAATAATTAATTTTGAGATAACTTATTTACCACTTAAACGATCCCATTGTATTTTTACATTGTCATGACTCGTTACCATATATTTCAAATAAAAATTTATATACTAACAATGTATATAACTTAATTATTTCTCCAAAGGCTCTGTATTTATAAATTAATTTAAATTAAATATATTGATTGTATAATTATTATTTTTTTACAATATTAATAACTGTAACATGTGAATTGTGATAATAGGTTATTTAATTTTTTGTCGTTTTAGTAGTTAATTCTTTTCAAGAAATTTTAGTTCTAATTATCTTAAAAATAATTTTAATTATATAAATAATTTTTACATTATCGATGCGTAAAATTTATTTTATGCATAGGATTATGTGAAATTGAGCAATAGAGGTTTGTTTATTGTCTTCTTATGTGAACCTTTTTTGTAACTTTATTCTCCCTCAGAAGCATGCATTTTTGGAAATGAGCTTTATAGACTTTTGAGAAATAATATCATGTGACACTTCTCTATGTACACACTCACACTTCAAGAAATCTTGGCCGTCCATTTGGACATTAAGTAGGCATATTTCAAGTGAAAATGATATTTGAAATTTAATTTTAGTTTGGTTTGTTTTTGACGTTTTGTGAGTGATCGAGTAAAAATTTTGAAAAACAGTTTTTATAATTTTCTAAAATTTTCAAAATTAAAAATTTATAAACAAACACTGATTTCGAGAAAAAAAACTAGGTTTTCTTGAATCTTGATTAGATTTACCTTTTAGATAAAGATTGCTAACCTGTCATAGATTACAAATCATTTTAGGTTGTAATGACTTCTTAATTATTCTGGATTTTCATTTCTCTACTGATGGACCCCTTTAATTTACTTAAGAAAAATCTCCTCTTCTTTAATTGAAAAGTAGACCAAAAAAATGATATCGTATAGCCGTTCATACAATAATAGCTAAAAATATATTTTTTGTATATATATATTTTTTGTATGTTATATACAGAAATATACAATTTTTTATCGAATTTAAATAGTTTCATCCGCGGGCTAAAGTGCTCTTTTCCAAAAAAAATTAATTTTTAAAATGTTAAGATTTATATTCAGAAAAAGGGTATTAATATTGTTTTCTTCTATTGCTTAGATTATGGTAAAGTGAATATTTTGCAAAAGGGTTAAACTTATAGGGTTGAAAATAACAATTTTAAGGACACAATGGACAAGAAGAATTGGAAATTAATAAAGAATCTTGGTTAATTATTCAGGGCATAAATGCTAATGATATTCTTAGGTATATTTCCATTTATAGAAATCATTTAAAGCCTACCATTCCTTTCTTTAGGGTTTGAATATGATAGGGTTTGAATGATTTGAGGCTCCCATTTTCAAACTTTCTTGAAAATAACCCATTTTATGAATTGACTAGTTAGCCCATCAATATAAAAATAATTACTTGTAATATTAAAATTTTCAAGTATAAATGTAATTGAGAAGCATCAAATTAGTGGATTTCATCAATCTTTAATTACATTTTCTCTCCCTAATTTGACCAAAATCTTATAAAGAATTTATATAAATAAGAAAATAATCACATAGTTATTAATTTTAATATCAAAAGTTATTCAAGAAACTAAAAGTCCATCTTAACGAGTTTGAATTTCAGTTGCCCAATTAGACGTTCATTTTTCCTTAATCTCTTATTTGACTATATATATATATATATATATATATATATATAAATGTTTTGAGGGGATATAAATCTATTATTGGGTCAATCAATATGTTACCATGTTTTAGGGGAATTGTGTGTATAGATTTAGTAATTTTAAAGTTATTAGTAAATTGCTTATTTAGTACTTCACCTTTTGCCTTTTAATTCCAAAAGTTGAAACATAACTGTAAGCTAATTTGAAATTTTGCTTGTTAAGGCAACATTCACTAATTATTTTTTGTAAATCAATGTTGGATATTTTAACTGGAATATTTAGTGTAATAAATAGAGAATATATATTTCCATTCTTTAGGACTTTAAAATATTTCCTTAAATTTATTAGTTAATGCAATTTTACTTTACAGTTTGCTAATCCTCAAAATATTTGAATTTTTAATTATTCTTATATTACAATTTTACATTACAATCGTTGTTGTTTCTATTACCTTAACCAGAGGTCTGGAGTTCGAACCATGAGTATAAAGTCGACTTTATTAGGACGTATTTTGTCCCAGTATGAAATTTCTCAGTGTGAATCCGAGAATATCGGGTGAAAAACAAAAAAAAACATTAATCAAACGCCTATAAGGCTTCAATTAAAACATATAAATTGGCCATATTTGATATTTTTTTTCTGAAGAAGGAACAATCATATATGGCAAAAAATAGTAATAACTAATAAATAATAGAGAAAGAGGAAAAAAAATTAAATAAATGTAAAAGCATCAGTCGCCATATTAATTTTATTGTCGGATAAAGTATTACCCTATAACATGTGCAATTAATACGTTTTGACAGTACAGAGTTTGAGATATTAGCTTTTCAGATCCCAAACAAAGTCAAAATCTTCCTCTTTTTATTTATTACTCCCTCCGGTTCACAGTAAGTGATCAATTTGCTTTTAGCACGACCATTAAAAAAATACTAAATTCTATACAAAAATGTCTATTATGACTAAACTACCCCTAATTAAACATTTAATGTGAGGAGTAAGAAAACATTTTAGGAATATGTACATATGGATTATTTTGTAAAAACAAGTTGAATTCTTTCTTGATTACATAACTGAACACTTATTTTGAACCAAAATGAAAAAGGAAACTAGTCACTTATTGTGAACCGGAGGGAGTATTATTTATAATTTCCTGCTTTTTGCAATCTACTACTACAACAACAACATACCCCGTATTATCTCACACCATACGCAACTCTTACCCCTACCATGCGAGGATAGAGAGGTTGTTTCTAATAGACCCTCGGCTCAGGAATGTATTACCACTACATGAATGAAAATATAGACAAGAAAGGACAGTACCAAAAAGCCATATAAAAGCTATATAAAAATAACTAGACAGTAAAGTGATCAACAATGAAAGAAAACAACGGTTAGTCATATGAGTCTACTACCCTAATCATCGACCTCCGTACCTTCCTAAGGGTCATTTTCTCAGTTAGCTGAAGCTGCGTCGTGTCTTGCCTAATCAACAGAGTCCGATTGAATTTGCTTTTTCTTGGATGCTCTATAGGGATCCATCGCTATTCCTTTCCTCCACCGATAAAGGTTCATCCCGAGTCATAAGAGCAATCTTTTCTTCTTTTTTTTAATTCTTTTTTTCCCGTTATGATAATGCAATGCAAGAGGTCGAAAATCAGGTTGTTTCTGATGATGAAAAGAGCTTTTATCTTATGTGAAACTTATGAACGCAGACTACTTTTACTGTATGTTTTTATATTTGTGTTTTTTTCCTTGCTGATCCATTAACAAGTGGTTAGGAATAGCTTATTGAAAAGGAAAGACTTTGTGTGATAGTGTCTGCCTTTTAGGTGATAAAAGATAAATTTGAAGTTTTATTTTGATTTTGGACAATGATTTTTCTCCCACCTTATATGGGAAGTTATCATTTCCATTTATGTGCTCTTTTTTTTTTGTATGACAAAAGATGCAAGGAGTTGTTTGTTAGGTTCAAACTCTAATCATGAAGAATTTTTTGGTAAGGAGCGCTTTATCCCTAATGAACGCCTACGAAAATCGAATTTCAAAAAATTGGAGCGAAAATGAAAAAAAAAATCTAGTGACCGTCGAGGGAGTTAGTAGAATATGTTTGGGATCGGATCTCTCAACCCTTAACATGATACTTATGATTTGAGCCTTATGAATGAAGAATATTTTGATGATAAGCAATTTACTCCCTTCATAATAGGCCTATTCAGCTTAGTGGCGTAGCTACACGGTGTCAAGAGTGGTCCAACGAATACCCTTCGCCGAAATATTATATTATGTATATAGATCAAATATAACTTTATGTGAGTATATATTATACTTTGAACATTCTTGATACAACGAGGGGCTGAGTTACAAATATGATCAACGGGTTCGGCCTAACCCAATAGCTTTTATCCAAATTATGTATTTGTCTTAGAAAATTCAACGAATATGTATAATTATTAGTTTAGAACCCAACAACTTAAACAGATTAAGTTCCTAAACCCATAAGCTTCAAATCCTGACTCCGCCTCGAGATACAACTGAGATAAGTAACCTAGAGGCCAACCATGTCCAAAATAAGGTGGAGTTCATGGGTTTGAATCCCTGAGTTAATAGTAAAACTTCCTTTTTTGTCCTTTTTATGTTAGTTTTGACTCAAAGTAGTAAGTAATTCTATTACAAGTGTTTATATAGTTTAGCCAAATATTGTGTAATTCAATTTAAAAAGGTTTCAGTGCATATTGACTTCTTTAAAGTTTGAACACCTTTGAACTAATTCAGTTGTGAAGCTAAATTGTTAACTACGTTTGTAATTGAACCTAATATTTTGAACACAAAACATAGATATGTGCAACGACCATAATAAACCTAGTGTAATTTCACATGTGGGATCTGTAAGAGGTAATGTGTATGCACACCTTAACCCTACCTTGTGAAGGTAGAGAGGTTGTTTTCAATAGACCCTCAAATCAAGGAATATTGAAAATGAAACAACAAACAATAGAAACAAGGTAGTAGAATAACGGAGTCGAACGACACAA
The DNA here is from genome assembly GCA_005239495.1 of Nicotiana undulata. Taxonomy (NCBI): domain Eukaryota; kingdom Viridiplantae; phylum Streptophyta; class Magnoliopsida; order Solanales; family Solanaceae; genus Nicotiana; species Nicotiana undulata. The sequence goes on along the minus strand of ML290839.1, from coordinate 2,779 downwards.
TGTGTAATAAAAAGATCTATGAATAAGAAATACAAGAATAGTAATAATACTACTGGTAAGACTAAGAGAAACTCTCCACTATCAGTTAACCTTCAACCCTAATTCTCGACCTCCACGCCTTCATATCGAGGATTATGTCCTCGGTAAGCTGAAGCAATGTCATATCATGCCTAATCGCCTCTCTCCAGTACTTTTTAGGTCTACCTCTACCCTTTCTTATATCTTTAATGTTGCCTCTATCCAATACTTCATAGGCCTACCTCTACCCTTTCTTAGATTCGTCATGGTCAATTTCTCACACCTCCTGACTAGGCAATCTATGTCTTTTCTCTTCACATGTCCTAACCATCTTAGCCTCGATTCCCGCAATTTATTCTCCACATGGGCTACTCTCACCTTGTCCTTTATAATTTGAGTCTTAATCTTATCTTTCCTGGTATGCTAACACATCCATCTCAATATCCTCATTTCTGCTACTTTCATCTTTAGGACATAAACTAGCCAATACTCAGGCCTATACAGCATAGTCGATCTAACCACCACTCTATAGAACTTGCCCTTAAGTTTTGGTGGCACATTCTTATCACACAAAACACCAGGTGCGAGCCTCTATTTTATCTACCCCGCTACAATACAATGTATAAACTCCTCGCCAATCTCCTCATTGCCTTGGATTACAGAACCAAAATATTTGAAACTATCTGTCTTGGGGATGACTTGTGTATCAAGCTTGCATCCCATCACTGAAGTTGCACTTCAAATATTCTATTTTTTATCTTACTCAACTTGAAACCTTTAGACTTCACGATTTCTCTCCAAACCTCCAGCCTAATGGTAACCCTGCAACGTGTCTCGTCAATCAACATTATGTCATCTGCAAATAATATATAGCATGACATCTTCCCTTGGATTTATCACACTAGCACATCCATCACAAGATCAAATAAAAGTGGGCTAAGAGCTGAGCTCTGATACAACCCCATCACCACCGAAAAATATTCCGCGTCTTCTCCACAATCATCACACAAATCTTAGCTTCATCGTACATAATATAGATATGTGCAAAACACCAAAATTTTACAAATAGTATATTAGTAAATAAGTTTTTGTATTTAAAATTCTAAAAGTCGAGCAAATCAAATTTAAAATCTATCCCAGAAGAACTCTCTTTTCGCATCATTCAGCAACTTTTTTTTATACATAAGTTTTCGGTATGGACCACATTCGAAATTTCAGTTAATCAGTACGAAAAATACCCAAGAAAAAGAACACATACTAGGAGTAATTTGTTTCAGTTTCAGTATCTAAAGTACGAAAAGAGTACACATTGTTCTTGTTATAAAGGGTCCCACACTGCAGAAAGTACCTAATACTTTCAACGTTTCGCCATGTGATTGGCTGTAAACAGGTAACGGTGGGGCCCAAGCGTGAGATTCCCTCGAGAAAAGTTGGACTGTACCTTAATAAGGACACGTCGGTCGCAGGTAATCAGAAGGAGTGCGGTGGGCCCATTTTGGAAATTGGTCCTAATATATTCTGCCACTTGTACTTTGTGGGACCCGATAAGATTTACAGATCCAAGTCAGCCAAAATCAGAAGCTTATGTCACAAAATTCCTCTTACCCTTTGAAGGAGTAAAAGTCCCATTTAATGTTGTTCTCTTTTTTGTTTTTGTTTTTTATTTTAATTTATATATATATATATATATATATTTTTTTTTTTTTTTTTTTTTTTTTTTTTTTTTTTCATTAGTTGTTCGTTTCACAATTTTAAATTCACTTAATTAGCATTCGCACTATGGCTGTGCATTTGGATATGATATCCGGAATTTCAACCGATCCAGATTGGATTCGGATTGGTATAATTTTAACTCGATCCGATCTAAAATCCGAAATTATTAAGGCTTGTATAAATATTCGGATAGCCAGTACTTCATTTACATCTTTCTCCAAGTTATTATCTTTACAATTGCTCGGTTTAACTACATTGGCACCATAGTACCATCATAATTGTAAAACCATGAATTTTTCTTGCTGTATTGCCTCTTCTACAAAGAAAATGTAATTATGAGTTATGCAACTTAGAGGCATAACAACTCGAACCACCAGATAAATATTTTTTTAGAGATGCTATGCTGATAAAAAGGATGAAAAGCAAAGAGAAGTTTGCATTCGCACATAACACATGAGAAACAGATAAGGCAAAACACATAAGGCAAATGCATTGGCTAATTAGATTAGCAGTAGCCTTAATCGATCTGATATTAATTCAGCTCGAATTGCATTTTGTAGAATACAAAATCTAAATTTTCAATCTGAAATGTACTAAATCCGATTCGATATGATCTGATCCGTGCACATCCTAATTCGCACATAAAGGTCTCACTTTAGGGAATAAATTGGTCTTGCTCAAATGCGACTTCATTTCCTGTGCTTGAACCTAAAGTCTAATGAATGATACAAAAATACTTGCACCATAGGGTGTGTTTGGTACGAAGGTTCAATTTATTTTTTTTTGGTTGGCTTAAATGATTTGGAAAGTATTTTTTTCATCAAGTCATTTTCCTCCAAGTAGAAAATGTTTTCTCTATCAAGAGAAGGGAAAACAATTTCCAAAACTCCTTCTCAAGCTTCCTCACCCTATTTTCTACTCTCACCAACCCACCCCACACCCACCCACCTAGCTCACCCCATGCCCTCTCTCCAAAAAGTTTTTTTTTGTCACACCCACCCACCACATCCCGCAAAAAAAAAATTACTTTTTTTTTGTAATTTTCAAA
>ML290838.1:3721-17814 GCA_005239495.1 Nicotiana undulata | reverse complement strand
TGAGCTTACATCAATTGACTTACGATGTACTCTCACGTACGAAAACATGGGGTGTAACAAAGGCAAAGGCTTCAAAAAAGCCCACCAACGAGGGATGCTACAAATGTGGAAAAACTAATCATCACATAAAGAACTGTCCTCAGTAGGGAGTGGAATGGAAAAGGGAAAGATCTTAGTGAAGGAACCGAAAGAAGGATCTGGTTCATCCTAAGAAAAACTCAACAAAAGCCATGGTTGCTTCTTGGGGAGAAAGCTCACACGAAGAATCAGAAGATGAAGATGGAGATGAGAAAGCGTTTATTGCAATTGGTGAATCAGATGGTGAATCATGTGAAGAACCATATGTATGTATATCTCATCTCAAAAAACAAGATCAAGTTCCTATATAAAGAAAAACTCTCTGAATTGTTACTTGATCTCATGGATGACTCTGAAGAAATAAATAAAGAAAAAGAACAGATGTCTAAGAAGTGTGTAATGTTAAAAGCAAAGTGTAACAACCTGGAACTCAGAGTAAGTGAATGAGAAGATGAAAACACTGCCTTGAAGAACCAGGTTCATCCACTTGAAACTAAGGTCCTAGAGTAAGAATCTGAAAATTTAAAACTGAATCTAGGAACTAGCAAGAAGACAACTGATAACTCCCAACTCATGTTAAAAGAAAATATAGGCAGACTAAAGGATAAGTTGTACAATAAAGATGAGCAAATAAGAGTGCTAAAAGAGGAACTTGGAAAGGTCAAACATGAGTTGGATCGAACATGCAAATGGAAGAAATCTTCTGATGCCTTGACATGGCTTCAAGAAAATCACAGTAGCAACAAAAGAGGACTTGGCTTTGGGAGTCAATTGCCTAAATGGGATCCCAAAAGCAAGTACCTCACACTTCCTAAGAACAAAATATGCACCCACTGTGGTAATACTAGTCACTACAAAATTGAATGCAACGCAAAAAGGCAGGCTAGTCAAAAGAATGAAAGTTTTGTTTGAAAGAAATATTGGCTGCCAAATTGGGCCAAAAAAGGTTTAATTCATCCTTTTTCTCATAAAAAAAGACCAAAACTTGTTTGGGTCCCTAAGACTAACCCATGATTTTCTTTTGTAGGTTCAAGTGAGAGGAAGTAGTCAAATATGGTACTTGAATAGTAGCTGCTCAAAACACATGACAGGGAACAAGGAACAGTTCCTTTCACTTGAAAACCTCAAACGAGGAAATGTCTCCTTTGGAAATGGGAAGAAGATGAAATTATTGGGGTTGGAAAGGTAGGTAAGGATGACACAGGTTCCATTGAGAATGTGTACTTGATTGATAACTTGAAATATAGCCTGATCAGTGTGTCACAGCTGTGTGACAGAGGTAACCTGGTTGCATTCACTTCTACTAAATATTTTGTGATTAATCTTATCACTGACAAGATTGTTTTGCAGGGAAAAAGAGTGAATAATATCTATGTCATAGACTTGTCCACACTGTCATAAAACGAACTAACTTGTTTAAGTATGTTTGAGAGTGATCCCCTCCTTTGGCACAAAAGACTTGGACATGCAAGTCTAAATCAGCTCAACAAACTAGTCTCCAAGGACCTAGTGATAGGTCTTCCTAACATTAAGTCCAAGCAAGACAAAGTTTGTGAGGCTTGTTCAAGGGGGAAGCATGTAAGGTCCTCTTTCAAAAGCAAGAAAATGATAAGTACCACCAGGACGTTGGAACTGGTTCATATGGATCTATGCGGCCCTATGAGAACACTGAGCACAAGTGGTAAGTGTTGGCCCAAGAAAGGAAATAGTTTTGAAGATTGACAAAGGAACTCCGAGATGAACCAGGTCCATCACAGGTGACATAGACCAGCAGAGTCAAAGGCACATGAGATGCACATGCAGAAGATAAATGTATTCTGATAAAACTGAGATATCTTCTGATTGAAAAGATTGCAAAAACGAAATTAGAGAAGTACTCCTTATTCAATAAGAAAAAAATCTAATATAAGGAAGGATTTAGGAGTTGAGTTTGACTAAAGCTCTTTCACCAAGGAAGAGTTGCATTAGGATTCTAGTTAATTTCTTATCTACTAACTCCTATAAATTGCAGATTGTTCTTATGATATGGAGACGCACAAAAGCAGAAATTTATCAAGAATTGAGAGCAAAATTCGTGAAGAAATTTTGCAAGCAGTTCGAGCCAAATTGGAAAGTGCGAATCTGGAGCTACTTGAACTAGCTAGAAGAACCCGTTCCATCTGTTGTATTTTAGTCTAGTTTATTGTAGTAGATGGTCTAAAATTGTACCTTTTTCAGCTTTCTTAGAAGCAAATTGTACTAGGTACTTGAGTTGTATCATTCAAGTTAGATTTAACTTGACGTAGTCACAACAGCCTGTGGCGTGTTGTTATAAGGGTTAGAGTTAATCCTTAGGTTTACAAAAGAGTTTATTTTGTAAATGTTGTTTGGCTCATTGTTGTAGTGAAGTGTTTGGACAAACTTCTACCGAGTAGTAGGTCGTGGTTTTTTCACCTTTTGAGTCGGGTGTTTTCCACATAAACATCTCTGTGTTCTTTACTTTTATGCATTGATTATTCCGCAACAGTACGAGTTGGAATACATAGAAGAACCAGGTCCTTCTAAACGATAACACTCGAAAATTGGACACCACACAAACCACCCCACACCCCTTCCCTCTTGTGTGGTGTTGACCTATAAAACATCAATTGGTATTAAAGCGGGTTATCCTTGAAGAGGCTAACACCTTAGGAAAATATCAAGATGAGTGCACCACCTGGGAACTGGGAAGGACAATCAACTGTTAGGCCTCCACTCTTAAATGGCCAGTACTACTCATGGTGGAAGAATAGGATGAAGGATCACTAATTGGAGAAGACTATGAACTATAGGACATAGTCACTGCCGGTCCTTTAGCCACCATGAAGAAGACTGCTGAAGGAGTAGATGTGCCAAAGACTAGATCTGACTGCACTGCTGAGGATTTGAGAAAGTGAGAGTAAAATGCTAAGGCCAAGAAGTGGCTTGTGTGTGGACTCGGTCCAGATGAGTATAGCAGAATTCAAAGTTGTACCACTGCCAAAGAAATGTTGGACATTTTGCAAGTGGCTCATGAAGGAATACCTCATGTGAAAAGGTCAAGAGGAACTCTACTATATTCTCAATATGAGAATTTCACCATGAAGGAAGGAGAGACCATCAAAGAGATGTATACGAGGTTCACTATACTGACCAATGAACTCAAGTCTCTTGTAAGGGTCATTCTTGAAGAAGACAAGGTTGAGAAAATTCTGACAAGGGTCTTGCCAGTCTCTTGGGAAAACAAAATTACAGCCATTCAGGAATCTAAGAACATTGCAACTCTTAAGATGGATGAGCTGATTGGAAATATCACTGCCTATGAACTTAGAAGGCAGACTATGAAGATGGATGGTCCCAAGAAGGAAAGGAGTCTGGCATTCAGAATCATTGAATAAGCTGATCCAGAGGAGGATGAAATGACCATGATCACAAAGGATTTCAAGAAGTAACTAATGAGCGCAAAGGGTCCTTCAAGAAGTGGAAGCTACAACAAACCAAGGGTTCCTGAAAAACAAACCAATGAGGGGTGTTACAAGTGTGGCAAGACTGATCACCATATCAAACAATGCCCTCAATGGGAAATTGAATGGAAGAAGGAAAGAGTTGAACGAAGGAACAGGAAGAAGGAACAGGTTCAACCCAAGAAGAACAAAGGATCAACAAAGGCTATGGTTGCTGCCTGGGGAGAAAGCTCAGATGAAGATTCAGAGGATGAAGATGGATATGAACAAGCACTTATGGAAATTGGAGAATCCGATGAGGAATCTGAGGTAAGTATAATTCATCTCAAAGACAAGATTAAATTTTTGTCTAAAGAAAGGCTATCTTAGTTACTCCTAGATTTCATTGATGAATCTAGGGATAAAAAAAATGAAAAGAAACAATTGTCTAAGGAGTGTGTGATTTTGAAAGCTAAGTGCAAAAATCTGGAACTTAGGGCTAGTGAAAGTGATAGTAAAAATGATGAGTTAAAGAACCAGGTTCATGAACTTGACACCACTTTCCTAGAGTTAAGATCTGAAAATCTAAAACTGAAATTAGGAACAGGTAAAAACAAAGTTGATCACACACAACTTACATTAGAAGAAAACCTAGGAAAAATAAAAGACGAGTTGTACAAAAGAGATGAGCAGATAAGAGTCCTTAAGGAGGATCTAAGCAAGGTCAAGCATAAACTAGATAGAACTAGCAAATGGAACAGGACCTTTGATGCTTTGACATGGCTACATGAACATCATAGTAGCAATAGAAGAGGACTTGGCTTTGGGAATCCGCTACATAAGTGGGATCCTAAAAGCAAGTACCTCACTCTTTTTGAGAACAAGATTTGTACTCACTGTGGTAAGGCTGGTCACTTTAAAAGTGAATGTAATGCAAAAGAAAAGGCCAGTCAAAAGAACAAAAGCTTTGTTCGAGGGAAGAATTGTCTACCAAGTTGGGCTAAAAGGAATTTAATTCATCCTTTTGCTTATAGAATGGGACCCCAACTAGTTTGGGTTCCTAAGACTAACCCCTGATTTTCTTTTGTAGGTTTAAGTGAAAGGTAGTATCCAAATATGGTACATTGATAGTGGCTGCTCAAAACACATGCCTGGCAACAAGGACTAGTTCCTTTCACTTAAGGACCTCAAAGGAGGAAATGTCTCCTTTCGAAATAGAAAGAAATGTGAAATCACTGGGGTTGGTAATGAACAAGATGATGAAGAAATTGGGCTGGTCGGAAACTCAGTCCAAACTAAAGCAACAATGGAGGAAGGAACAGGTTCATCCATCCCGTGAAACATGACAGGGGGAATAGAACAAAATAATTCCCAAACTTCGTTGGAACCTGTACCTGAACCTGTTCCACAGCAACAAAGAAATGAAGGAACATCAAGGAGTAACTAGTTGGTTGTGAAACCATGCAGAAATCTTTACAAAAGCACTCAGTAGAGAGCATTTTGAAAGGAACTGGTTACTATTAGGGATGATTAAGATCACTTAATTGAACCAGTTCAGAATATAAATACATTTAAAAAAAATAAAAACAAAGAAAAACAATTTGGTTAGAAAAGTCTGAAACGTGTGTAAATAATCAGATTAACAATTGCTCAGTCTCATACTGTAAAAAGTATACTCTTATGCCATGTTTTGATATGTCTCACTGATCACAAATGAAATATTTTCTATCTTTGCAAATTGAGGCTTGATCAAGAGGATTCTGAAATGATGAACTTGGTTCATCGTGCTGGTTCATCTTAAAGGCGAGGTATGTGTTCTACACTCTGCACACTTTGAAATACTAATAATTAAATCATGAAAAGAACTCGGCCCAAACTCAAAATATTTTCAAAGCCTATCCATTTGACTTTGAACTAGTTCTGTTTCAACAAGAATCCTCACCAAATTAAAATACCTAGATTCTAGGGAAGCCTTAACCGTCAATTCAAAGCTAAAAGTTCATTCAAGACATCCCCTCCCTTAGAAAACCATTCCCAAATTTTCGATGACTCGGGTAACATCTGTCCAAAGTCCTTCTGAGGTCATCTGTGATGTTGCTGAAAAACTTAGAAAATAGGTTCATACTGGTTGGGTCTGCAATAGATGTGGAGTTGCTGGAAACAATAAGAATATGTGGTAAAAATTAAATAAAAAAAATGAGATTGAGGGAGTACGGAGTAATGAGAAAGGAAAAAGGGAAAGAAGTGGTTGATTCTTCACCCACCTCTGAATCTGTTAGAATGGCTATTTGTGGAGCTGAGCCAGAAAAGGAGGAAGAAAGTAGCAAGAACACAGGGGGAAGTGAATCAGGAGAAGCCACTAAAGGGTTAGTACATTTAGGAAATCATACAGATGAACCTGGTTCATCTACTGAGGAAACCCTGGCGGATCTGCTGAAAAAGTTAGGCGATAATTACAATCCAAAGAAGAAAAGAACTCCTAAAGCTCAAATGTCTGGAACATCAAGAGAAAGTAAGAAAAGAAAAGTTGCTCCTTCTAAGACTTCTAACATTTCTCTTCCAAGAGGAAGAACTACAAGTAGCAAGGTAAAGCAAAGTGAGGACGAGTTGAAGAGAGCTTTAAAGGAGGGTAAGAAGAAAAGATTGGTAAAAGGGAAAGAAAAGGTTGTTGAAGTGGATGAGATGGACCTGGTTCATCAAAGTGAAAAAGTGGAAAAGGTAGAGGTTCAGACCCCTAAGCCCAAGAAAGAAGTCTTCATATGTTTCTATGTCTGTTGAACCATCTACCTTGGCTAAACGAACCAGGTCTGCAGTTTTTCCAAGCATTAATTTCCTAGCCTACCTAGAACTTTCAGTGACCCAGATTCAGAATTTTTTATTTGTTGCTCATGTTTTAACTGTTTTTGTTTTATTTTGTGGATCGCGGCATAATCGTATTTCCTCTATCAATGAAATATGATGCTTTTTGCTCTGATTTAGTATCTCTAATTTTTGATAGTTTGAATTCTTAGTTGATTATTGATGATTAATCCATGATTGCATATGTAGTTGCCCAATGGCCATGAGTAAGTGTTAAAAATCTAGGATTCACACAATTGTTTTGCAACTTTTCGACGATTCCAAAAGGGGAAAGATATGTTGTGCTCTGAACATGTGATATTTATAACCTAATGAACCTGGTTCTTTATGATAAATGCTTAATACTCTTATATATGTCAATGTTGGACTAAGCTGAAACAGGCCTGAAACCCAAAGTTTGTCATCATCAAAAAGGGGGAATTTGTTTGCCCAAGAAAGGAAATAGTTTTGAAGATTGACAAAGGAACTCCGAGATGAACCAGGTCCATCACAGGTGACATAGACCAGCAGAGTCAAAGGCACATGAGATGCACATGCAGGAGATAAATGTATTCTGATAAAATTGAGATATCTTCTGATTGAAAAGATTGCAAAAACGAAATTGGAGAAGGACTCCTTATTCAATAAGAACAGAATCTAAGATAAGGAAGGATTTAGGAGTTGAGTTTGACTAGAACTCTTTCACCAAGGAAGAGTTGCATTAGGATTCTAGTTAATTCCTTATCTACTAACTCCTATAAATTGCAGATTGTTCTTATGATATGTAGACGCACAAAAGCAGAAATTTATCAAGAATTGAGAGCAAAATTCGTGAAGAAATTTTGCAAGCAGTTCGAGCCAAATTGGAAAGTGCGAATCTAGAGCTACTTGAACCAGCTAGAAGAACTCGTTCCATCTGTTGTCTTTTAGTCTAGTTTATTGTAGTAGATGGTCTAAAATTGTACCTTTTTCAGCTTTCGTAGAAGCAAATTGTACTAGGTACTTGAGTTGTATCATTCAAGTTAGATTTAACTTGACGTAGTCACAACAGTCTGTGGCGTGTTGTTATAAGGGTTAGAGTTAATCCTTAGGTTTACAAAAGAGTTTATTTTGTAAATGTTGTTTGGATCATTGTTGTAGTGAAGTGTTTGGAGAAACTTCTACTGAGTAGTAGGTCGTGGTTTTTTCACCTTTTGAGCCGGGTATTTTCCACATAAACATATATGTGTTCTTTACTTTTCTGCATTTATAATTCTGCAACAGTACGAGTTGGAACACATAGAAGAACCGGGTCCTTCTACGACGATAACACTCGAAAATTGGACACCACACAAACCACCCCCTCTCCCCCTCTTGTGTGGTGTTGACCTATAAAACATCAATTGGTATCAGAGCGGGTTATCCTTGAAGAGGCTAACACCTTAGGAAAAGATCAAGATGAGTGCACCACCTGGGAACTGGGAAGGACAATCAACTATTAGGCCTCCACTCTTCAATGGCCAGTACTACTCCTGGTGAAAGAATATGATGAAGGATCACTTAATTGGAGAAGACTATGAACTATGGGACATAGTCACTGACGGTCCTTTAGCCACCATGAAGAAGACTGCTGAAGGAGTAGATGTGCCAAAGACTAGAGCTGACTGCACTTCTGAGGATTTGAGAAAGTGGGAGAAAAATGCTAAGGCCAAGAAGTGGCTTGTGTGTGGACTCGTTCCAGACGAGTATAGCAGAATTCAAAGTTGTACCACTGCCAAAGAAATGTGGGAAATTTTGCAAGAGGCTCATAAAGGAACACCTCAAGTCTCTTGGAAAGCTCATTCTTGAAGAAGACAAGGTTGAGAAAATTCTGACAAGGGTCTTGCCAGTCTCTCGGGAAAGCAAAATTACAGCCATTCAAGAATCTAAGAACATTGCAACTCTTAAGCTGAGACTTCTAATATTTCTCTTCCAAGAGGAAGAACTACAAGGAGCAAGGTAAAGCAAAGTGAGGACGAGTTGAAGAGAGCTTTAGAGGAGGGTAAGAAGAAAATATTGGAAAAAGGGAAAGAAAAGGTTGTTGAAGTGGATGAGATGGACCTGGTCCATCAAAGTGAAAAAGTGGAAAAGGTAGAGGTTCAGACCCCTAAGCCCAAGAAAGAAGTCTTCATATGTTTCTATGTCTGCTGAACCATCTACCTTGGCTAAACGAACCAGGTCTGCAGTTTTTCCAAGCATTAATTTCCTAGCCTACCTAGAACTTTCAGTGACCCAGATTCAGAATTTTTTATTTGTTGCTCATGTTTTAACTGTTTTGGTTTTATTTTGTGGATTGTGGCATAATCGTATTTGCTCTATCAATGAAATCTGATGCTTTTTGCTCTGACTCAGTATCTCTAATTTTTGATAGTTTGAATTCTTAGTTGATTATTGATGATTAATCCATGATTGCATATGCAGTTGCCCAAATGGCCATGAGTAAGTGTTAAAAATCTAGGATTCACACAATTGTTTTGCAACTTTTCGATGATTCCAAAAGGGGGAAGATATGTTGTGCTCTGAACATGTGATATTTATAACCTAATGAACCTGGTTCTTTATGATAAATGCTTAATACTCTTATATATGTCAATTTTGGACTAAGCTGAAACAGGCCTGAAACATAAAGTTTGTCATCATCAAAAAGGGGGAATTTGTTGGCCCAAGAAAGGAAATAGTTTTGAAGATTGACAAAGGAATTCCGAGATAAACCAGGTCCATCACAGGTGACATAGACCAGCAAAGTCAAAGGCACATGACATGCACATGCAGGAGATAAATGTATTCTGATAAAATCGAGATATCTTCTGATTGAAAAGATTGCAAAAACGAAATTGGAGAAGGACTCCTTATTCAATAAGAACAGAATCTAAGATAAGTAAGGATTTAGGAGTTGAGTTTGACTAGAGCTCTTTCACCAAGGAAGAGTTGCATTAGGATTCTAGTTAATTTCTTATCTACTAACTCCTATAAATTGCAGATTGTTCTTATGATATGGAGACGCACAAAAGCAGAAATTTATCAAGAATTGAGAGCAAAATTCGTGAAGAAATTTTGCAAGCAGTTCGAGCCAAATTGGAAAGTGCGAATCTGGAGCTACTTGAACCAACTAGAAGAACTTGTTCCATATGTTGTCTTTTAATCTAGTTTATTGTAGTAGATGGTCTAAAATTGTACCTTTTTAGCTTTCTTAGAAGAAAATTGTACTAGGTACTTGAGTTGTATCATTCAAGTTAGATTTAACTTGACGTAGTCACAACAGCTTGTGGCGTGTTGTTATAAGGGTTAGAGTTAATCCTTAGGTTTACAAAAGAGTTTATTTTGTAAATGCTGTTTGGCTCATTGTTGTAGTGAAGTGTTTGGAGAAACTCCTACAGAGTAGTAGGTCATGGTTTTTTCACCTTTTGAGCCGGGTATTTTCCACAAAAATCATTTATGTGTTCTTTACTTTTCTGCATTTATAATTCTGCAACGGTATGAGTTGGAACACATAGAAGAACCAGGTCCTTCTACAATGATAACACTCGAATATTGGACACCACACAAACCACCCCCCCCCCTCTTGTGTGGTGTTGACCTATAAAACATCAGTAAGAGATATGTAATGGTTCTTGTTGATGACTACTCTAGATTTACCTGGACATTATTCCTAACATCTAAAGATGAAGCATTTGATATGTTTACTTTCTTTGTTAGAAGAACTCAGAAACAGATAGGAAATCAACTTGCATAAATAAGGTCTGATCATGGCACTGAATTTGAAAATGCAAAGTTTGCTGAATTTTGTGATGAACATGGCAGAGATCATACCTTTTTTGCCCCTAGAACTCCACAACAAAATGAAGTTGTTGAAAGCAAGAACAGAACTCTTGAAGATATGGATAGAACCATGCTTCTTTCTAGTAAACTACCTCATAGCTTCTGGGCAAAAGTAATAAACACTGCATGTTATATCATAAATAGGTGCATGACTAGACCACTTGTAGAGAAAACTCCCTATGAGTTACTTAAAGGGAGAAAGCCCAATATATCCCATCTTAGGGCTTTTGGATGTAAGTGATTTGTGCACAACAATGGCAAGGACTCCCTAGGTAAGTTTGATCCAGAAGAGATGATGGAGTATTCTTGGGATATTCCTCACATAGTAAGACTTATAAAGTATACAATAAAAGAACTGTGTGTAGAAGAAAGTGTGCATGTTGTCTTTGATGAAACTAACATTCTTTCTGAGAGACAGGAACCATAAGATGAGGAAATTGGGCTGGTCAAAAACTCTGATCAAATTGGACCAACTATGGAAGAAGGGTCATGTGATGGAACGGGTCCATCTACCCTGAGCAACTTGACATGGGGAACTCAATAGCAAACCTCATTGGAACCTGTAGCTGATCTTGTTCCACAGCAACAAGGCACTGTAGGATCATCAAGTCGTGAACAATTGGTGTTAAAGTCACATAGATACCATAGGTATCAACCCATTGAGAACATCATAACTGATCTAACCTCTAGAATCAAAACCAGATCCTCTTTGAAAGATCTGTGTGCTTTTGATGCCTTCCTATCCTTGATCGAACCCAAAAGTGTTGTTGAAGCCTTACAAGATGCAGATTGGGTAAATGCCATGCAAGAAGAACTCAATCAATATGAAAGAAGCCAAGTTTGGCATCTAGTACGCAAACCACTAGATAGATCAGTGATTGGCACAAAGTGGGTTTTCAGGAACAAACTTGATGAAGATGGAATATTTACAAGGAACAAGGCTAGACTGGTGGTCCAAGGATATAGTCAAGAAGAGGGCATAGACTATGATGAAACCTTTGCTTTTGTGGAAAGGCTGGAGGCAATCAGGCTTCTCATAGCATTTGATGCCTACATGGAATTCACCCTCCACCAAATGGATGTCAAGAGTGCCTTCCTGAACGGGTAACTAAAGGAAGAAGTATTTGTAAAGAAACCTCCGGGATTTGAAAGAAAGGATATTCCAGAACATGTTTACGAACTTGACAAGGCTTTGTATGGACTCAAGCAAGCACCAAGAGCATGGTATGAACAACTATCTAAATTCCTGCTGGAACATGACTACAAATGTAACGACCCAGCCGGTCGTTTTTTGTGTTGCGACTTCGTTCCTGTAAATGACTCTTTCCATAGAGTCTACTCGTGCCTTATGATTTGTGGGGGCAGTTCGAGATTCAGAAGTGATTTGGCCAGTGTAGCAACACTTGGTTCCTGAAGGCTAGCCTATTTGGCTAATTTTGGTTCCGAGCAGCATTTTGAGAAAACGACCTCGGAATCGAGTGCTGATCGCTCCAGCAGCTCCGAATGATGATTTCGGACTTGAGCGTATGTTCGCCTCAGGTTTCTGATGACCTGGGAGTATTTCAGCACCTGAATTGGAATTCAAGATTTCATAAGATTTAAAATTCGGTCTGGAACTGGACCTCATGATATCATGGTCCGAATGGAATTCCGAAACTAGAAATAGTTCTGTATAGTCATTTATGACTTGTTCGCAATATTTGGGGTCATTCCGAGCAGTATAGACCCGTTCGGCGTATTGGTGAGCCATTTGAATTTTCTTGAAATCTTAAGTTTGGAACTAAGGGGTTTTGGAGAGTGATTTATAGTTTGGACGATGTTTATAGTGTTCTGGGAGATCGAGCGAGTCCGTCATATGATTTGGGATTGGTTGGTGTAATTTGTCGAGGGCTCGGGTGGGCCCAGGGGTCTCCCGGACCCCAAGCGGGGTCAAAAACCAGCAATTTCATAGCTGGTGGGAATTTTATGGTGTGACCGCCCCTGTGGTCCATGAGCCGCAGGCGTGAGGCTCGCACCAGCGGCCAATCCATCGCAGGAGCGGCCTTTGTCGCATGAGCGGACCAGGCTCCGCAGGTGCGACCTCCCTAGGGCCTGGGCCAAATCGCAGGCGCGACCCTTTTCTCGCAAGGGCGAGTTCGCACCTGCGATCCAAAGGTCGCAGGGGTGAAAATTGCTGAAGCAGTCCTATAAAAGCCNGTAAGTAATTCTTTGACTTCCCGCATGTTTATAACTTCGATTCTTGAGGAATTTCCACTTCCAAAATCCATAAAAATCCATGGGAAGGCTTGGGAAAATTAGAGGCTTTTGAGAAAATTGAATTTCTGATTTTTGGGCTATTATAGGATGATTAATTTAGTTAATCTTGATCCTTTGGCGACGTATAGCGCATTTCTTCAAGAATCATAATTTTCCGGACGCCGAGGCTTGGAGTTGAATATTCAAAGTATGTCAAGAATGTGTTTTAAGGGATATCTTTGATAAATCCTCCTCGATTCCTCCCAAATAGATATAATTATGTGTTTTTGGCTAGTTGCGAGCCATCGAAGGTAATTCGGAGGATTCGTGCGTCTTGTTGATTGGTCCGTTGACCGGAGGAGTACTTGTCCAGGTGAGTCTCCTTTCCAAACCTTGTAAGGGGAAAACGTCCTCTAGGCTCCTTGTTGCTAATTGTGATTGTTGAGGGGGCTGCGTACGTACCACATGACGAGAGTCCGTATGTGGCATCTACACTGTATGTTGGGTCGCCGTAGGACCCACGAGCATGTTCTAGCTGTTTGTTGGATATTATCTGATGCCTTGTACAAGTTATTTGCCAATATGTGATGAAATGGAGGTATGATAGCTTTGAGTTAAATGTACATATTATACAAATAAGAATTATCAATTTCATCAATTGATTAATTGTGTTACTCCTGATATAATTGATAAAGAAAATGGAGTAAATGAGATAAATCTTGATCCTGAGCTATTGAGCAAAAATGAAGGTGATTGTAAATCCTTCCTATACTTGAATTATTCCACCATGGTGATATTATGAGAAAAGAGGATAATATTATATAAAATCCTAACCTTGATTATCAAGAGAGATGCGAATATCCGATCTCGTTGAGCGTTGATGAGTCGGTACCATGGTGTCTACATATACGCATATATATACATTCAACATTCATGAATTCATGGCCCCCGAGTCACAGGTATGATTCGTCATCGGGGAGAACTTATATTTTCATTACTGGCCCCTGGGTCACAGGTTTCATTCGTGATCAGGGAGGAATTACACTTATTTTCATCATCCCCTGAGTCATAGGTTTGATTCGTGATCAGGGAGAAATCAGACTTATTTTACCAGCCCCTGAGCCACAGGTTTGACTCGTGATCAGGGAAGAACTATACTACTATTTGTATCGGCCCCCGAGTCACAGGTATGATTCGTGATCGGGGAGGGTTTTACTTTACATCATTGGCCTCGAGTCACATGTATGATTCGTGATCGGGAGAGTATATATATATTTATATCATTTGCCCCCGAGTCGCAGGTATGATTCGCGAGCGTGGAGAGATATTGGCCCACGAGTCGCATGTATGATCCGCGAGCATGGAGATATCGAGTCAGCGCACGAGTCGCAAGTATGATTCGCGAGCGTGTGGAGCTTTATGACCGAGTCAGTCCTTATGACCCACCCTTATGAATTCGGCCGATAGTCTTGTCTGTGTCGGTTATATATATATACATGCATTTGCATTGAGTTGGGATCGTACGATGGTGAGTTGAGAAACAATATTGAGTATTGGAAAGTTAACAATTGAGATAATAAGATAGGACATTTCAGATAATGAGAAAGAAAACAAGTGATAAATATGATCAGCTTACAAAGAAAGGTTATGTTTGAGATTAGTTAC